>JAPTJF010000524.1:0-40701 GCA_029339195.1 Micractinium sp. NFX-FRZ | reverse complement strand
TCCATTCACCCCCCCCCCCCCCCCCCCCCCCCCCACACACACACACACGCTGCAGTGCTGCCTGCTGGAGCTGATGAACCACGAGCCGCCGGAGCGGTCGAGGGCGCGGCGCTGGGCACGCTGCCTGGCAGGTGCGGGGTCCACCACCACCACCACCACCACCAGTGACGGCTGCCTGCATGTCTCGACTTTGTCCCGTGCTCCCTCGAACGAAGTGCCCTGGCATGCCTCTTGGAGCACCCACCTGCGCATCGTTTTTTCCTGTCATCATGCGCACACCTCCTACCTCCCCTCGTGCCTCTGCAGAGGGCACATGGCCGGAGATCTGCCGGCGCTACCTGCTCTCCACACGCAGCGGCAAGGCACCCGCGGACGCAGGTGGGTGGGTGGGCCCCTGCTGCGCCCCGGCTTGCAGCTCCACTTTCGGCCGATGTGGTGGGGGATTGAAGCACGATCCTGCGCCACTGCCTGCCTGACTGCATTTTAAGAAACAATATATCCCTGCCCCCTGCCCGCAGTACCAGAGGGCGGCGATGTGATGGGGGTAGAGGACGATGACGTGGCGGCGCTGTGGCTGGCGCGCACGCTGGGCCACACGCCGTGGCACCGCCTGCCGCCGGGCGCGGTGCTGCGCCTGCTGAGCATCATGTGCTACGACATTGCACAGGTGCGCACGCTGTGGTTGTGCTGTGTGCTGTGGGCGGGGAGGCAGGTGGCTGTTTTTTGCGAGTGCTGGCCTGGTTTGCTGCTGCGCCTGCTGAGCTGTTCACCTATTGGGGGGAGACCAAGGTGGGTGGGAGGGCGGGAGACTCGTTACAAGAAGAAGGGTGTGAGGGCGCAGCCCAGTCCGTTGAATGGTTACCATCCCTCCGCCATTGTTGCCCCTGCAGGGTGCCGCGCTGCGTGGTGACATCAACAACCGGCTGGCCAACATCACCAAGATCACCACCGAGCGGTGGCGGGAGCATGCAGCCGAGCGCCGCTCCCTGCGCGGGGTGAGTGGCCGGCTGGGCTGCAGTGCGCCATGTTGCGCATGCCATGCATGTGCCGTGCTTCATGGTTTCCTCCCCTTGCTCAACGCCCCCGCCTGCTCACCCAGCACACCCTGCTCACTCTATCATACCCCTGCCCCCGCTTCCCCAACTCCCTCCCCCGTCCCTCTGGCGGCAGCACGGCGAATGGGCACCCGTGGGCGGACGGCGCGGGCGCGGGCGGGGGCGGGGCGCCGCCAAGGCCGCCAAGCTGACGGAGCCCACGGAGGAGGAGCTGCAGCTGATGGAGGAGGAGGTGCAGGCGGAGGCGCTGGAGGACGACGGCGACGGTGCGCATGCTGTGCATGGTTTGTTGGGCGTGGTTTGGAACAACTCGTTTGTGAAAGCGCTGGGGGGGATTGATTGCTGACGGCGACGGAGTGCGCGCAAGCTGCGCATGCTTTGGGGGAGGCTATGCTCTGGGCGGCAGGCTGCCGCAGAGCACTGCACACTGTGCTGGTTTGCAGTGCCGCTGGCTGCCTATGCATTGCTGTGTCATTTCTGACTCCCTTGCACTGTACTGCCCTGCCCTTCTATTGCCTCTGCCTGCAGACGAGGGTGCGCGCTTCCGGCTGCAGCGCGAGCTGCAGTACGATGCACGGCTGGAGGCGGTACGTTGTCCCCCGCCCGCCACACCCACTTCTCAGACACTTGCCCTGGCTGCTGCCTCATGGACCACCCTGGAAGGCCTGTTCGCTGCCGCGACCACGCTTACCCTGCCTGCCTGGCCAACCTGCCCGGAAAGCTCGAATGAAGCAGCGCATGCACCTCTCTGTCCCACCCTGCCTGTCTCCCGCTCCCATCCCTACCTCCCCCGCAGACCGCGATGCGCACGGAGCCGCTGGGCCTGGACCGCCACTGCCGCCGCTACTGGTGGCTGCTCAGCGACCCGGGCTTCCTGTTTGTGGAGGAGCCAGACGGCAGCAGGCTGGGGGCCATCTCCACCAAGGAGCAGCTGGATGAGGTGCGTGATAATAAATGATGATGTTTGTTTCCGTGTTTGACGTTGGGCGGGGATGTGAGTGGGGTATATCGTTTGGGAAGCCGCCCAGCGGCAGCAGGTTTGGGTGCCAAGTCAGCATGGGATGAGCTGGACAGCAGTGGGTGCATGTGTGTTGGGCGGAGTATCCGCAGGCAGGGCCGTGCTCCGCTTGTTCATCACCTGTTCAGTGTGTAGCTCACTCGCGGATGCACCATGCCCCACCCTTCCCACTTCCCTGCAGCTCATCTCACGGCTCAACCGGCGGGGCCCACGGGAGCGCGCGCTGCACCACAACCTGCGCAAGAAGTATGCAGGCATCTGCGCTCGCCTGGCGGCAAACGTGAGGCGGCGCCGAATTGCTCTTGCTGCCGCTGCTGCTGCTGTGCCTTCCTGCGCTTCCACCTGGGCCTCTGCGTATGCATGATGTGGTGATCTGCGCGTGCTGGACAGTAGGGGCAACCTTTTCGCGCATTCACTGCTGCTGCTGCTGCTGCTGCCCACCCCTGCTTTGCCCAAATCTGGAGGCACCACACCTTGAGCGCTGCCCTTGCTGATGGGCGGTGGTTGTTTACTGCTGCCCTTCTTCCCGCACCCACCCACCCCTTCTTGCCTGCTCCCTCGCTCTCCTCTCACCCCCCCACCGGCAGGCGCGCCCCATCTTCAAGCCTGAAGAGATCCAGCGCCCCGCTGCCCTCGGCATGGCGGGCCCCCAGCCGCCCGCGGAGGAGCTGGAGGCGCGGCTGGGGCAGGGTGCGCTGGCCGATGCGCGCTTCAAGATTGAGGGCTTCTTGGAAGAGTCGCAGCGCGTGGGGGTGAGCGCCTGGCTGTGCTGCATGCAGGGTGGGGGGTGGGGACTGAGCCTCCGCGCCTCCGTTTGCCCCTGGCTGTGCTGCTCCCCCGCTGCAAACCCCCGTTGACTGCGCGCTGCGCTTGCTTCCTAGGGCTGCCTGAGGCTGCGCTGGACGCTGCAGGTGCAGAGCTGCGTCGCCTCCTTGCCGCAAAGTGTTGTAAGAACTCTCTCTTCCTCTGAAGCCACCTCGGCATCGCTCTTCTCCCGCCCCGCAGGTTGAGCTGGAAAGTGACGTGGCGCAGCTGCGGCAGGAGCTGCCCGGCGCCTGCGAAAGCCCCACCTCCCTGTGCCAGTACCTGCTGAAGCTGGAGGGGCTGTACTGCCACGCGGGCGAGGGGCTGCCCAGGGGTGAGCAATGCTGTGGCTGGCTGGGCAATGCAGCAGCGTGGGGCCTGGGGGCACAGTCTTGATGGGCAGTGTGGCTAGGTTGAACGAGCTGTGTGGAGGGCTAGGCTGTACGAGTGTTGCTGCGCCCGCAAAATGCGCCACACGTTTATGCTTGCGCCCCTCCTGCCTGCCTGCAGACGCAGATGATGCCACCGTCGCAGCACTGCCGGCGCACACTGCCGCTTCGCTCACTGCAACGACCAACACCGTGCTGCCTGCCCCTCCTTCCATGCCTGCAGACGCGGACGATGCCACCATGGCAGCGCTGCTGGGCGAGGCGCCTGGCACAGCGGATGTCAAGGCGGAGGATGAGCAGGACACCGCGCAGGGCGGGCGCAGCAACGGCGCTGAGGTGGCAGTGAAGGCGGAGGAAGGGGCGCCAGCTGGCGTGGCAGTCAAGGCGGAGGAGGGTGCTGGGGAGGCGGCGGGCGTGAAAGCGGAGCCATCAGAGACAGCTGCTGGGGCTTCCCCAATGGATGTTGAAGGCAGCAAGCAGGCGGCAGGTGGGGCGGAGCAGCAGGGCGCAGCACCGCACGCTGGGCTGCACGCCTCCAGCTCCTCGGCTGCACTCACGAGCGATGCTGCGCAGCAGCAGCAGCAGGCAGGCGCGCAGCCGCCGGCGGCACAGCAGCAGCAGCAGGCAGCGGCGGCGGGCCTGACGCCACAGCAGCGGCAGGGTCAGGGAGGGAAGCCGCCGCTGCACCCGTCTGTCGCCAAGCTTGCAAAGGCGGACAGCATGCAGCCCAGCAGCGCGGGAGTGAGCCAGTCGGGCGCCGATGCAGGCGGCACGGAGACGGAGGCAGGGACGACAGTGGAGCAGCAGGAGGCGCAGCCGCTGCGGCCGGTGAGTGGGCTGCTGTACGCAGGGCAGGGTGCAGGGTGCTGCATAGAGTGTGCCGGGCCCGGCATTGTATTCACTTTGCTGTCGTCTCTCACACCACACACTGCCCACCCATGTTGTGCGCGCTCCATTTGCTTTGCACCCACCTGCCTATTCCTCATGGGTGGCCGCAATGCTGACCACACCCTCCTGCGTTGTGCCATCTCTTTCCTCATCTCCCGTTCCTCTCGTCTCCCTCTCCCTCTCCTTTCCTCCCCGCAGGTGCACCCCGACGACGACATGGACGACAGTGATGCCGAGCACACCTTCCTGCGGGAGAAGCGCATGCGCAAGCCGGCGCGGCTGTGGCGCAGCGCGCGGGAGCGGGCGGTGTGGCTGCGCATGGCGCGCGACGCGCGCACCGCGCAGGAGGCAGCCTATGCAGCGTACATCCTCTGCGACAGGTGTGCGGGGGCTGTGGTAATCTTAAATGGGGCTCTGGCTGTTGGAAAATGGCGTTTGCCTGGCAGGCGAATCCTCTGTGCACTTGGGGAGGTGTTTTGAATCCAGCAGTGGTGCTTGGAACGGCTTTGAAAAGAGCACGGGAGAGGCCCACATGGCTTGCTTCCGCTGCCCCCCGGCAACCCCGCCCACCACCCCACTGACCTCATCCCGAGCTGCTCTCCCACCCGTCTGGCTGCCTGCCCCGGCTGCAGGGCTGGCCCCATGCTGGAGCGCGTGGTCCAGCTGGCGGTTGAGATTGCCAAGTGGGAGGCGGAGGAGAAGGAGCGGGCGCGGCTGGAGGGGCTGCGGGCGGCGCGCTTGCAGGCGGGCGTCCCCTCCTCCCGCCCTCTCA
Organism: Micractinium sp. NFX-FRZ; assembly: GCA_029339195.1. Lineage (NCBI taxonomy): Eukaryota > Viridiplantae > Chlorophyta > Trebouxiophyceae > Chlorellales > Chlorellaceae > Micractinium > Micractinium sp. NFX-FRZ. Next base: position 35,775 of record JAPTJF010000524.1, on the reverse strand, counting down.
TGATCCGCACCGGCAAGGCCAAGACGGAGGGTGAGCTGCTGCCGAGGCGTTGGGGAACAGCAGCAGGCGGGCAGCGGGCAGTTGCCTCTGCGTTCACTTGAGTGCCCCTCGGCCACTCTTCCATCTGCTCCACCCCCTCTGGTGAGAACCCCATCCCACCCCCTCATCAACCCCTATTGAACTCCCCCCGCCCCGCCCCGGCTCTTCCTGCCTCCTCCTCCCGCACACCCACCCCCTGCTCCTGCAGACGGCGTGCGCATCGTGCTCAAGGCGATGGGGCGGGAGCCGTTTGCGAGCGCGCGCGGCTCCACCACAGTGGACACCATTGCCAGCGAGGAGCAGGTGGCAGAGTGCCGCTGGGGCTACCAGTGCTCCGTGTGCCTGCTGGCGGGAGACCTGCTGTGCTGCGAGGTGAGGAGCGGGGGGATGACCAGTTGTAAGTGTCTGTTGGGTGGCGCTTGCCAGTTTGCGTCTCAGATCTAGGCGGGTGTGGGGCAGGTGGGTGCCTGCTGGCGGCCCACCTGCTGTGCTGCAAGGTGCGGCAGGGTTGGTAGGGACAGCAGTGGGATTGGGTGGGGGCAGGGCTGCAATTGGGAGGGTAGGAAGACGGTGGGAATGGTTTGGGAGCTGGGGAGGGGGGTGCTGGGTGAGGGCACGGCCAATGGGCCCCCCATCTTCTGCTCTGCCTCCCTCGTGCACCCCTGCCCCTGCACTGCCCTTCTGCTGCCTCACTGCTGCCCCACCCATTCCCACCCGCCCTGCTCCCGCACAACGCCCCACCCACCCCTGCCTTGTGCTCAACTCCCCCACCCCACCCCACGACACCCCCGCCCCCTGCCCCGCCTGCTCCCGCCCTGCAGCACCCCAACACCTGCGGCGTCAGCGTGCACGCCGAGTGCACGGGCATGGCCTTCCCAGGCGGCCCCTACATCTGCGCCAACCACGACTCTCGGGAGCTCAAGACCCGCATCGGGCGGCGCCGCAGGGCCTCCTCCACCCGGCGGGGCAGCGAGGAGGCCGACTTGGGAGAGGAGTTTGATGACAGCGATGAGGCAACGGAGGACGAGGACGCGGGCGGCGCCAAGAGCGGCGCTGCGCGCAGCGGCGGCAGCAGCGGCGGCGGCAAGAAGCGCAAGGGCGGCAGCGACAGCGAGGCCACGGTGAGCGAGGCCACGGCCAGCCTGGACAGCTCGGCGACCGAGGATGAGGGGACCACCAGCAAGCGGCGGCGCAAGCGGTGAAGCCCGCACATGAGCAGTGCTGTCGGTGCACATGTGCAAGCACGCGTCTACGCGAGCGCCCCACGCGACCCACTTTCCATCCCCGACTGATCCATTCACTGTTTCTGTGCCTTCTGCACCTTCTGCGCTCTCCTGTGCTCTCCTGTGCCTCTCACTTCCCACCTGTCTCTGGCCCTGACTTGACATCGCCACATGTGACCGACCAACCAACTGATGGTGTGCACGCGGTCTTGGCAGAGGCAGCTGTGTGGGTGGCTTCACATTGCACAGAACTGTGGTGAAGCGCCACGTCTCTAGCCGTGAGTTCCCTGGGCTTGGCAACTTGCATGGAAGTGAAGGGCTTGCAAGCGCTACTTCCACAGAGTGAGTTCCAATTTTTTTTTACCGGGTTCAAGTCCAAAAGAGTTTCAGTGCGTCTGCTCAGGCGTGCATCTGCCTGCCTGCCAGCCCCGCTTGCCCGCCACCTGTGCTGCTGCCGTGCCAGCCCAGGGGGCCGCATCAGCCGTGGCTGCTCCGGCTGCGCTTCAGCTCTCGCGCCTCCGCGCGGTTGTGCTCCGCCCAGCGCTGCAGCACCCGCGCCTCCACGTCTGGGTCCACCTGTGACGGGAGAAAGCGGGTGGTGGTGAATACTGTTGATGGGGACGTGTGTGGCTGGGGGCCCCCAGAAGAGGGGCGGGCACAGGGTGCCTTGCGCTGCTGCCGTGCCTCTCAACCGCCGCGCCTGCGTGCACCCACAACACATCGACAGTCACCTCTCCCGTCGCCAGCAGTTCTGGTTCGTGAGGCATCTCACCTCTCGCAGCATGTCCATTATGTCCCCTGGCATGGAGTCCGCCGCCAGCGTGAAGGCGGTGGGGCGGCCGGCAGTTGGCGCCGGCGCCGCCTCCGCCGCCCCACTCCCAGCGCCCAGCTCCGCCAGCTGTCCAGCCCGCTGCGCCTTCTTGTAGCCAGGCGCGGCGCAGCGCGACTTGGGAGGCTGATGGTAGGCCAAAGCAGGTGCTGCCGCTGCAGGTGCCCCAGCGGCGGTTGGGAGGGCGGGCGGTGGATTCATTTGAACCGCTTGTCTGGGTCTGGGAAGCCTTGGGCGCCTTGAAACGATACTCCGGTAGCAGTGCAGGCGAGACGCAACTCCGCGGGCAGAGGGAACCTGCCGATTATCAGTGCATTGGGGTCTCCGCCGCTGCTTAGCACGCTGAGAACGGCGGCAGCAATTCAGCCATCAGGCCTCTACCGATGCCTGTCGTTCAATTGGTCAACTGGCACTGGCTGCAGTGGCACCCTCAAATCAACTTCACACTGCCCGGCTTGCACTGCAACCTCGAGGCACTCCGCTGACCGCCGAAACGCCCGGGGCGCTGCAGGGAGCGTCTGCAGCAGCTCTTCCGATCGCAGTCGCATCTCAGCTGCACAATACGCCGTGGCACACGCGTCAGCGGGCGTGCAGGCAGGGTGGAGCGGCCTGCCGGAGCACATGGCAGCCGTGCGGCAGCAACAGCCGCGGGGCGCCCCGGGGCTTGAGATGGACTTCGGCAGCCTAATGGGCGGCAGCAGCAGGGACTCCAAGCTGCCCGGCGGTGCACTGCACCATCTTGGCGGTCAGCAGCAGGCCGGGTTCCTGAGCTCTGCCCTGTTTGCCGCCCAGGCCCTTGCCGCCGAGCAGGCGGCCAGCGAGGAGCTGATCACCCCGCCCGCCAATGCGGAGGCGCCGGTCATGGGGCTGCTGGTGCACCCGGAGGCGGCGGCGCCGGCGCCCGCGCAGTGCCTGTTCTGCGGCGGGCTGGGCAGCGAGCGCGCGTGCGGCCCGCTGCGTGCAGCCACCTACGACGGCGAGCCTGTGGCAGTTCACCACCTGTGCGCCATTTGGAGCCCTGGGTGCTACCTTCCCGAGGTGGGTGCTGAGCATGGGCGCCGCATGTCGGTTTGACCGGTACATGGCCGCGCCATGGCGGCACGTGCATGTTGGACCGGCGGGGCAGTTGCAGCCCTTCCAGGTCCTGCCAGCCTTCCAGGTCAACATCACCTCACCAAATATGTGCGTTTCGACCCCCTGCACAGGGCTCCACCTCTTATGTAAACCTGGAGGCCGAGGCGCGGCGGGCCAAGACCCGCGCCTGCGCTGCCTGCGGCCAGATGGGTGCTGCTGTGCCCTGCTCACACCCCTGGTAAGTGCAGCGGGGAAAGCAGCTTAGATGGCAGTCGGGTGTGCTGGTGGGTTCCAGCACCACTGGCAGGCTCCTTTCCTCAGCTGCTGCCGCGCCTCCCTGCGTCTGCAGTGTTCTGCCCCTGGCCCTTGGCTTTTGCCCCACCTTGCCCCAGCCCGTGTTCCCACCCCCCGCCTCCGCCCTCTGCAGGTGCCGCGCTGCCTACCACCTGCCCTGCGCGCTGGGCGCCCCCAGCGTGGTGCTGGACAGCGACACTTTCGAGCTGTGGTGCCCCGCCCATGGAGACACCGCCGAGGGGGCCGCCAGCGATGAGGATTACACGGCAGCACCCGCCGCGCCCCGCCCGCGCCGCCAGCCAGGCAAGCCACAGCCACCTGGGGAGCAGAGCGGAGAGGAGGGGTGGGGTGGGGTGGTGGGATGGGTTGCACTTTGCTCTTGACAGGCGGGCACACACTGTTAGGCGGTTGCGACAGAGGCCTGCTGTGTGCAAGCTGGCCTGTGCTCCACCTCTTTCACTCCAAACCTGCACCACCGGCTGAGCAACCCCGTCCCCTGACCGCAGGCAGCACCAGCGGCGCCGCCAAGCGCCCGCGTGTGACCAACGAGTCCCAGCGGCCCCGCACCGACTGGCAGAAGAAGGACGAGAGCACGTGGCTCAAGGTGGTGCCGCCCTGGTGGTGCGAGCAGCGCACCGTGCACTTTGCCAGTGAGTGGGGCGGGCAATCATGTGGTGGTTCGCGTGAGGGTGTTTTGTGCGGTGATTGGAGTGCGTAAATGCAGTGAAATGCTGGCGCTTGTTTTATAGTTGGCAGCATTGTCGGCTGATGTGCCGCGCCACCCAGCTCAGAAGGCAAGGTGTGCAGGAGGCCGTTCCAATTGACACTCCCCTCGTGCTGCCCCAACAGCCGTCTCTTGGCTGACCCTGGACCTCACCCCGCCTCGCCTCGCCCTTCCCCCCCTGCAGCCAAGGTGTACAAGGAGCTGTTCCGCAGCGCGGGCAGCGCGGTGCTGGTGGACCCCTCGGGCGGCGAGTGGCTGTGCATGGTGCAGACCGAGGCGCGCAACGACAACCGGCCGCAGTACACGCTGCGGGTGAGTGGGGCCCACAGGCGGTGTGGGTTCAATGCAGAATGGAGACAAAGTGGGGGCTGGGCAGCGGTATGAGAGGAGTTTGAAAGGGTTTGGGCAGTGCTTTTACCCTGTTCCGCATGCTGCGCTTTGCCATGCTTCTCGTCCTGCACCTGATCCCCGCTCTCATTCCCCATCCATGATCAACCTTTCCCCACCCCTGCAGGGTGCGTTTGCGGACTTGTGGCAGGCGCAGGGCATCTCCTCCGGCGACACCCTCATCTTCAAGCGCGACGCACTGACCGGCCACATCGAGCTGGGCCGGCACGCTGCGGGCAGCGCGGCAGCAGCGGGCGCCAGGATGGAGGAGGTGGGTGGGGTGGTTTGGGTCGGCGCTGACAGAGGCGTTTTGGTGGTGGGTGGGAGTTGCTAGCGTCAGAACAGGGCAATTGGACGAGATTATGCAAGAGGTGCCTGGAGCTGATGGTGCTTCTGGCTCGCAAGTGCCCGTCTTCCTGCCTGCCTGAGCTCCCTTCCTGTGCGCATGCTCTTGCCATGGCTCGCCTTATCAGCCGTTCACCCCTCGCACCCTGCTCCCTGTCTGCCTCACCTTCGCAGGCTGCTGCCTCGGAGCTGTCCGACCCAGGGTCTGCCCACCACCACCTGGAGCCCTCCAGCGCCGGGCGCTCCCGCGGGGGAGCCGGCCGGCAGGAGGCGTCTTCAGAGCTGCTGGGGGCGGGGGGCATGCGAGGCATGAGCCAGCAGGGGAGCCACCCCAATCGCTGGATGGAGCTGGCCGATGGGTGGGCCATCAAGACGGTGTACAAGTCAACGCTGGCGCACCAACAGTGCCCCATCGCGGGTGGGTGGGCGGGCCGCTGGCAGGCAGGGGCAGGGGGAGGCGGGCACGCTGGCATGGCTAAGTTTTGCACCGCAGCGGGGAGGGCAGCAGGCACCCTGGACGGAACAACCTGCCTGCCTCAGCCTTCTCATGCGAACAACCGCACATGTCGGCCCTCTCAGCAGCTGCCAGTGGCTGTTCTCTCTTTACCCCTCCTGCTTCTTCTTCTTACCCGCCTCTTTTTGGCCCCCTTCCCGCCCCCAGGCTGGCTGTTCAAGAAGCTGTACGGCCGTCTGCCGGGCGAGAGCGACCGCGCCCTCATGTACGACCCCGACCTGGATGCCGAGTTCCGCTTCGACGTCAGCTTCATCTCGGCAGGTGGGTGCTCGTGCCTTTCTGCTCACTGGGTATCAAGGCGGCCCCTATGTGCAAGCCAGACGTGGGAGCACGTTCCGCCACTTGGACGGTTCATCTTGGCACATGGGTGCATGCTAGTGTGAGCGATGGCACACGAGGCCAGGATGGTGCAGCTGCAACGAGTGGTTCTTAACCGTTTATTCCCATGCCTTGGCCCAACACCACATTCAATCCCGCCCACTTTCCATCCCTTCCGCGCTGCGTGCAGCCAACGTGCACTACATCACGGGCAAGACCTTCAGCGGCTGGGTGCGCGAGGCGGGGCTGCAGGCGGGCGAGCAGATCCGCATGCGCCGAGAGGCAGGGCGCGTCGTCATCCAGCGCGTGCCCGCAGAGAAGAAGGTGGGCAGGGAGATGTTTGGGCCGGAAAGGGTGGAAAGGGGAGGCCTGGTGGATGACGCGTGTCATGCCATGCGCTCATGTGCATGCCCCTTCTGCACATATTGCATTGTGCCTGGGCCACACACTCGGTACCCCCTCGGCCTACACCCTTTGGTGTTGTATGTTCCATTCATTTGCCCCGGCCTTAAATCACTCTTGCCCCCTACCCCCTGCCCCTGCAGGTGCGCGTGGACTTCACCACCAAGGCTGGCTCACGCTCCGCCTCGCTGGCAGGCATGTCTGAGATGGCGATTGCTGGCGCCCCCGCTGCCCACGGCCAGGAGCTGGCCTCGCCGCCCACGGCAGAGGCCCTGGAGGCCCTCAACTCCCTGGTGGCAGCCGCCGGCTATGCTGACACCCACGGCACGCCCGCCATCCAGGCGGCTCTCGCCAGCGCCGGGCTTGGCGTCGGTGCAGCGGCGGCGGCCATCGCAGCAGCAGCGGGGATGAACGGTGGCGACGCGGCTGCTGTGGCTGCGCACGCAGCCGGGATGGGCGGCTTGGTGCTGCCGCAGTCAAAGCGCCAGCGCACGGGGCAGGTGGAGGGCGGCGCTGCGGCGGAGCTGCTGCTTGCGCAGCAGGAGCAGGCGATTCTGGCAGGGCGGCAGGGCGATGCCGCAGCCTTCAGCCTGCTGCCCACCGGGCAGGCGGGCTTCTCGCTGGCTGGCTGGCAGCCCAGCGCGCCGCATGTGCTCATGTTCAGCCAGATCAACCAGATCCTGGCGGGGCACCAGTGGAGCCAGCACGAGCAGGCGGAGCTGCTGCGCTTCAGGTGGGGCGATGGACAGACGAGCTGCGGCTGTTGGTTAGTGGGCTTAGTGGTGGCGGGCTGAGCGTGCCGGATGCACACGGCCAATCATTCCCACAAGAGCAGCTGCACTCATAGTGCAGTCACTGAGTCAGTTGTATGCTGATTGATTTTGCGCAACACGAGCCGGCGTCAAGTCTCACGCTAACTGAACCTTCCTGCCCCCAAATCTCCCTCCCCTGCAGGGCCAAGTATGCCTGGCTGGACAGCTGCGGGCGCGAGGTGGCCTACATGACCGTCTCGCAGCTGCAGCACGACAAGGCAGCACTGCTGGAGTTTGTGCGGGCTGCCGGTCAAGGCATCCTGACCCAGGTGGCAGCTGGCAGCGGCGGCGGCAATGGCAACGCTGGTGGCACGCCGGCCCAGGGCCAGCTCACCGCTGCACAGGCCATCGGCGTGTCGCCGTTTGCGGGCGCCGCAGCTGGCACTGCCACCGCCACGCCTGTTGCTGGCACTGCTGAGGCGCTGCAGCCCGTCCAGCAGGAGCAGCAGCAGCAGCAGGCCCAGCCTGCGGGTGGGGTGCTGCAGCAGGGCGGCGCCAATGGTGCGGCAGGGGGCATGGATCCCCTGCCCGCCACCTCCCTAGAGATGCACCCAACAGCGGACGAGGCAGGCGGCCTGGCGGCTCTTCTGGAGGGGGCGTCGTCCTTCAATGGCCACCTCGACGTGGACAGCCACCCCAACTTCCCTCTCTTTGCTGTCAGCGGCAGCAACGAGGCGGTGAAGCAGGAGGGGGAGGAGGGGCAGACCACCCCCAACCCCGCCGCCGCCCTGGGGCCTCTGTAGGAGCGGAGCAGCCGGCTGAAGTCTCAGCACCCACCAGCACCAGACCGCAGCAGCAGCCCACCACAGGTAGCCAGCTGACCCACCTGCTAGAAACACAACAGCCGTAGCTTAGAATGACGGCACAGTACTGCCAAACATCGGGCCCAGTACAGCCCTTGACTCTTGCTGCCTTCTCCCAGTTTTGCCTAGCGACTCTCCCGCAGACCCCTCTCGGCTCATGCGCCTAACTCAATCCTACAGCCGGCACTCAGCATGCTGTCTGCAGCACGGCATTCTTATGTGTGGGGGAAACGCCCACCACGCAGCGCGATGCTGCATTGTGCTCCCCAACTGAATGCCAGTGATGTGGCAATGACGCAACTAGCAGCGAGGAGTGTGTGTCCCTTGTGACTCCTCCCCATCTGTACAAACCAATCATTAAGACCGCAAAGACGCAAGAGCAGAGCAAGCAGGGCAATGGCATGCAATGCAAGAGATGCCAGCCTCAGCCCCCGCTGCTCACTGCTGCTGCATGTTGTGGATGCCAGTCAGTGGTGCCGCGCTGTTGCCGCTCGCCCCCTCCCACAGCCGCCCCAGTGGCGCGCCGCCGCGCTGGCAGCGCGCCACCACCGCCGCCGCCTGCTCCCGCAGCTGCTGCTGGATGGCTTCCACTGACTGGGCGGCATCAATCACGCGCCAGCTGTTGTTGCGCATCGAGTGGAACTGGTCCAGCACCTTGCGCTGCAGGGTGAGTAGGAGGGGAGGCAAGGGTGTGAGAAAGGGCAGAAGGGGCGGCCTGCCACCTGTGCCCCTGACCTTACCTTTCACCCCAACTCACCTGCAGCACACATCCCACCTGTGATACTTGCAGCACACACAACCCCACCTGTACGTCCGCCTCATGTGACACACATGCGCCCCTCCCCTCGTACGCTGGCCCAGCAGCTCTGTATGCATTCACACCCTCAACCACGGCGTGACTGCACACAACAAGGCACCTGGAAGTCGGCCTTCTCGTAGCGCTCCTCCCCATACCCTCCCCGCGCCGCAGCCTGCTCCACCGTGAGGCTGAGGAAGAAGACGGCGTCAGGGGCGGGCAGCCCGGCATCGGGGGCCTGGCACCAGCCGCGGTCCAACCCAGGGAGGCCCTTGGCAGCCGTGAAGGCCACGCCAGAGTAGGCATAGCGGTCGACCACAAGGGTGGTGCCGGCGGCCAGCGTGCGCAGCAGCTCCTCCCTGCGGGCGGGGGCAGAGGGGAAGGAAGGGGGTCAGATGGGCGACTAAAAGGAATGCCAAAGTAAGCGGTTCATCACCACAAGGACGATGCCGGCGGCCAGCGTGCGCAGCAGCTCCTCCCTGCGGGCGGGGGAGATATGCTGGTGGGTAGGGAGGGTGTCAGGGGTGGTGAAAGCGACGCCCATGCAGGAACAGCCGTCAACCCCCAGGCTAGTCCCAGTGCCCGGGTTGTCAGTCACACCCCCCTGCTCCTCACCGCACCTCCCGCCGGTTGGCAGACAACAGCAGGTGCACCGACCTGCCCATCCACCGGAATGTAAGCTCATGTTCCCCCCACTGCTCCCCTCCTCACCACTCCTCCCAGCGGTTGACGGAGATGCAGCAGTGTACCGCACCTTCCACCCATAACACATGTTCCCCCCCACTTCGCCCCCCCTCACCGCTTCTCCCAGCGGTTGGCTGAGAACAGGAGGTGCACCGCAGCATCATCAATGTCCGCCTGGCTGGTGAGGTAACCGTTGATCATCTGCCCAATGGCAGTGGTGCGGTCTGGGAAGCGCCAGAGCTCTGCTGGCACACCCGAGGCCTGGCGGCCGGGGCAGCAGGCAAGGGAGGAGGCAGGAGCGGGCATGAGTGCCACGGGTGGGATGCATTGAAGCTGGCGGCGTGCGGCTGACGCAGTCAAGGTGCAGCGCATTGCCGTGCCCTGCCCGTAAACACAGCCTCACCATGCTTCCCGGCCAGTGCACGCTGCCGGGTGGCTGCCTCATGCGGCTGATGCATGCAGGAAGCAACAGAAAACAGCCTCGCCCCCAACCCCCACTTGCGCCCCACACCTTGAAGAGCGGTCCAACAACCTCACACCTGGTGTAGTGAACAGACACAAGATCCCTCCCTACCTTGAGGTGGTCCACCAGCATCTGGCACTGTGTGCTTTTCCCCGCCCGATCCGCCCCCTCCAGCACAATGAAGGCGCCGCGAGGAGGGGCGGGCCCTGCTGCCGCCGCTCCGCCCGCTGCTGCTGCCGCCATGGCGGTGGCACCCCTCACGTGGTGAGAGTGTGGGGCTGCATAAGGGTGGCCAATGGGGTGCGCGGGCGGTGCACTTGGAGTAAGAAGCCTGGAAGCAGGGGCCTCTGCCCCTGTGCCGCGGCGGAGGCGGGACCAGCGAGCGGCGGGAGCAGAGCGGCGGCAAAGTGCGCTGGTCACCGTGCTGCATCATCACCTGATTCGAGGCTATCGGAAGATCGGGAGAGCCGCCTTTGCCAGCCGGTAGAATGCAGTGCTTTGAAGCCGCGAGCGGGAGCTCTCAAGGGCGTGGCAGTCCAGGAGGCAGTGCAGCTCGCCAGCCCTCGCCAGGATGTCTGAAGGACCCGCCACATTCACGTGCTCCACTGCATTGCCTGTGGCAAACCCCACAAGTTGAAAACGCCACGTGCTGCGCTCCTCTGTCGTGCTGCGCCACGAGCGCAGCTCCGCTGGCTCCCAGCCTCGCATGCATTGCTGCCAAGCTGCGGCAGCCCCTTACTTGCAATTCCAGCCATGCAGGCCGTGTGCACTCCCCTGAGGGTTCCCGCCCCGGCATGCGCCCGGCCCAGCGGGGAGGCCGGGCCGCTGCGCCCCCTGCAGCTGCAGCCCCTGATTCAGCGAGCGGCAGTGCGCTGCAGGGCAGTTGCGCCGGCGCAGCCTGCCAAGGTGTGAGGGGGTGATGGAGGGTGGGGTTGTCTGCCCTGTGTGGGCCCCAAACCCGGCTTGCACCCTCTACCATGCATGGGCGACATCTGGCAGAAGCCGATGGCGCGTGCTGTCCACCTGGCTGCCTGCCTGACCCGCTGCTCGCCCAGTGCAGGCCAGCGGCAACGGCGCCGCCCCAGCTGCCCCCCTTGAGCTCTCAGACCTCACTGCTTTGGGTCCCCTGGATGGGTGAGTCAGCAGAGGGCACTCGGGTGCACGTCAAAGGGATCCCGAGTTCCCCAGCTGTGCTATGTCTATGTATGCATGCGTGCAACGTCTGGTTGGAGGTGCAGTGCATCCCATGCGGGATGCCATGCTCTCCTGTCCCTCACCGCCCTTGCGCTGCCGTCCAGCGGCCGACCTGCATTGTGCATCTACCCACCCATCCTTGCACCACTCCTGCATGCGCACGGCGGGTTGATGCCCAACAACAAATCAAACTCAACAGGCTTGACGGGCGGCCACTGCGCTGCCACGAATGTAGAGACTTTCTTCTTCAACCCTGACCGCCACATGCGCAACGCCGCTGCACCCGCACGTCTCAACTGCATTGCTGCCATGCACTGAGGCTGCTCCTCTGCCGGCACAGCAACCCACTGCGCCCGCCCAAGCCCTGCATCAAGCTACACCCCACCCTCCCGCCCTCCTGCTCCTGCACCCAATCCTGCTCGCGGCTTCCCTTCATGGATTTCGAGCGATGGAAAGCAACGCTTCGCATGCACAATGCCATTGTTCACAAGGCTCTCGGAAGGAACATCTCTGACGGAAGGAGCATCCATACAAACAATGCCACCCTCCTCAAAAGGGACTCTCCCGCCCCCTCCTGCGCCCCCCGCCGCAGCCGCTACGGCTCCAAGGTTGCCGGCCTGCGCCAGTCCTTCTCCGAGTACGGCCTCATCCGCTTCCGCGTCCTCGTCGAGTGCCGCTGGCTGCAGAAGCTGAGCCAGCTGAAGGGAGTGAGGTGCGGTGCGGGGCTGTGGTTGCTGCTGCGTGTCGCTCGGTGGGGCCCAGGGCGACATCAACCTTCAGGAACATCAACAACCATTCAGGCCCAGGCTGACTAGCATTTTGTTAAGGTCTGCGGGTGCACAAGCTGAGCCAGGTGCAGGCAATTCAGGGAATGAGGTCGGGGCGGCTGGAGGAGGGCAGCAGATGCAGGGTGGGCGCATGCTGTGCCCCCACCTGTGCCGCTTGCACACCGGCGCGCGGCTTGAACAGGCCGTTCTGCTGCCCTTGTGCCCCCACCCTGCAGCGAGGTGCCTCCATTTGGCCCCGCCGCCAATGCGCTGCTGGATGAGCTGGCCACCAGCTTCAGCGTGGAGGATGCAAAGGAGGTGGGTTGGGCCAGGGGCCTGCGTAAGTTTTGTGGTTAGAGAGTCCACTGGGTGTGCAGCTTGCGGTTTGCACGGTCTGAAGTGTGCACGGCGCCGCCTGCCGTGCCATGACTCAAAACATTGCACCTGCCCGTTGCCCTGCTGCTTGCCTGCCCTGCCAGCTCACCTGCTCTCCCTCCCCGCCACCTGCGCACTCTGCCCCGCCTGCAGGTGAAGGCCATTGAGCGCACCACCAACCACGACGTGAAGGCGATTGAGTACGTGCTGAAGAACAAGTTTGGAGCGGACCCCGAGCTGGCAAAGGTGGGTGGGTGGGTGCATGGGAAGAAAGGACGGACACACCTGCAGCATGAGGTGTCGATGTGCGGAGTGTTTGCAGCCACGTGAAGCCCTTGACTCCCTCCCGCTCCCTCCCCCAGGGCCTTGGAGTCACCCACTTGGCGTGCACCTCTTGCTCACAAACCATGCCTCCCTTCCCCCTCCCTGCCCCCCCCCCCCCCCACCCCACCCCACACATCCCCCCAGGTGCTTGAGTTCACCCACTTTGCGTGCACCAGCGAGGACATCAACAACCTGAGCCATGCGCTGATGCTGCGCGAGGCGCTGCACCTGGAGCTGCTGCCCGCCATGGACAAGGTCATCTCGGAGCTGGCGCGGTGAGTGGGCTACAGCCTCTTCACCTGTTGCTGTTGCATTGTATGTGCGTACATGGACGCCCCTGGGATGACTCAGCCTGGACCCTAGCCTACCGCTTCTGAGTGTGCGTACCTGCACACCTGCCGACTGCCGCGGTGCATGCGACACCCGCCGCGGTGGTTGCGCAGTTGTATGCGCATCAACTCTTCGAGGTGGCGGCGGTCCAAGAGGGCCGCTGTTTGGCTGCATCATGTGTGCAGCATGCTGCGCCCTGCCCTGCGCCCTGCTGCGCCATCTGCACCTGCCAAGTCGCGTGTTACTTCTCTGCGCCTGGCTGGCTCCGCTGCTGGTGTGCGTGCATGTGGCTAGGGGGGCTGTGATGGCACTACTTTGTCGCAAGACAAACTTAAATATACATTGATTGAGGCCAGTTGGCCTCCTGAAACCAACACCCGTGCTGAGCCCCCAGCCGCCTTGCCCGCGTGCACGCGCCGCCGCCGCTCCCGCATTCCCCTTCTGTTTGCATTCCGTTTTATTCAGAGCACCTGATGCATGCAACATCAATATACATTTGCTCTTCACCCTTGCCCCCTTCAAAGTTGCTCAGTTTTGAGCGGCGTGCCTACGCTGCCCCTCCTCTTCGTGTACCTGCACCCTGCTGTTCATAAGTTGCGAACTCTCACCTGACCTTCCCCCCCCACCTGGCAGGCTGGCGGAGGAGTATGCGGACGTGCCCATGCTGTCGCGCACCCACGGCCAGACCGCCTCCCCCACCACCATGGGCAAGGAGATGGCCATCTTTGCCTACCGCCTGGCACGCCAGCGCAAGCAGGTGGCCGAGGTGCCCCTGTTTGGCAAGATGGCGGGCGCGGTGGGCAACTACAACGCGCACATGAGCGCCTACCCGGGCGTGGACTGGGAGACGGTGGCGCAGGAGTTTGTGACCTCCCTGGGACTCTCCTGGAACCCCTATGTCACACAGATCGAGCCTCACGACTACATTGCCGGTGCGTGCCCTTGCATGTGGTATTTATTGATGGAAGGGGTGACGAGGGTTTGGGCGGAAGATGGGGAGGCGGGGAGCCCCAGCACGCCTGCTGCCTCTGCCGCCCGCCGTCGCTGCCGCCGACGTGTCTGACTGGCACGCGTTACTCACACCCGCCTCCCTCCCCCCGGTTCCTCTCTGCTCCCTCCTCCTTCCCGTTGGGCAGAGCTGTTTGACGGCGTGATGCGCTTCAACTCCATCCTCATTGACTTTGACCGCGACGTGTGGTCCTACATCAGGTGGGGTTAAAAAGGTGGTGGGTTAGATGATGGGCAGTGGCAGTCTGCCTTTGCGAGTAGCCGCCTGGGTGGGGGGTGCGTTGGCGGTGGCAGCGATGAGGCCGCTCCTGACCCACTGCTGCCTTTCACTGCACCCGTAGCATTTTCTGGCCGCCACATTACATTTCCCGCCTCACTGCTCCCTTACCGCACACTGCGCCCCCGCCCGCCTCCCTCCCTCCCCCTGCAGCCTGGGCTACTTCAAGCAGCGCACCATTGCGGGCGAGGTCGGCTCCTCCACCATGCCCCACAAGGTGGGAGGGCAGGGCAGGGTGGGATGGTCCCGAGGAGCAAGTAGAGAGACTCGGGGTGTGTGCGGCGGGTGGGGCGGGGGGGCAAGGGCACTGATGTGGAGTTGTTTTTGGCGCCGGCCCTTAGTGAGAGCAACAGCAAGCATCCTTTAACTGGATGTACCCCACCCACCCATCCACCCTGCTTTCCTCCCCCACCCTTCCCTCCCTCCCTCCCGCCAGGTCAACCCCATTGACTTTGAGAACAGCGAGGGCAACCTGGGCATTGCCAACGCCACCATGGGACACCTGGCGGCCAAGCTGCCCATCTCACGCTGGCAGCGCGACCTCACCGGTGCGTGACCCACCCACCTGCCGTCCATGCCATGGCCTGCTGCTGGGGCTTGCTACACCTGCAGCTGTGGCCCGCCCGCGCCGCCATGTGTGGGATCGCCATCCTCTCGACTTTGCCGCCCCCTTCAGACTTCATCAGCCTGGCTGTGCATGTCGGCCACTCCCGTTTCTTCCGCTCTCTCAAATCTCCCCAATTCCTCACTCCCCCTCACCCTGCTCCCCCGCCCCCCCCCAAACCCCCCCTCTGCAGACTCCACTGTGCTGCGCAACCTGGGCGTGGGCGTGGGCCACTCCATCCTGGCCTACCAGTCCAGCCTGCGGGGCATCTCCAAGCTGCAGCTGGACGCCGCCAAGCTGGCGGCTGACCTGGACAGCAGCTGGGAGGTGCTGGCGGAGCCCATCCAGACAGTCATGCGACGGTGAGCGGGTGCTCGTGCTGCGTGTGTGTTGTCATCTATTTGGGGTCCGATGGTTCATCTCGCCCTTGCTGCTGGGATCGCTTACATCACGCGATTAAAAACACTCCACCCTAAAAACCTGGAACCCTCAAGCCCATGGAGCCAGCACGAATTGCCGGTCTAGAGAGGAGCCCGCCCAGCGGCATCACCTCTGCCTACCCGTACCCACCCCACACCCACATACCTCTCTGCCTCACCCCCGCTCTTGTGCCTCCCCTTGCGTCCCTCCCCGCAGCTACGCCGTGCCCGAGCCGTATGAGAAGCTCAAGGCCTTCACCCGCGGCCAGGCAGTGACTCAGGCCAGCATGCAGGTGCGGTTGCACCACCGTGTGCCTGCCTGCCTGCATGCCTGCCTGAGGACGTTGCCTGGGGACGGAAGGCCCACGCAGCGCTGGCAGGCGGCTGCCCCCCCCATGCTCAAAAACACACAGACAGGCCGCCAGCTGCTCTCACTCCGCCCCCGACCGTGCGCGCGCTGCGCTCTGTGCGTTCCCGGCAGCTCCCGCGCCCCTGCATTGCTGCGCTTCCCTAATCTACCAGCCCACTCAAAGCGTACCTATGTTGTGCTTTGCTTGCAGGAGTTTGTGAGCGGCATCGACGGGCTGCCCGAGGGAGCCAAGAGCGAGCTGCTGCAGCTGACCCCCGCCACCTACATCGGCAACGCCGTGCAGCAGGCCAAGAACATCCGCCAGCACCTGGCGGCGCTCTGAGAGCTGTTGTGCCCCCCCCTGAACAGCTGCTCTCAGTGCGAGCCTCTCGGCTGCTGCTGTCCTGTGTTGAGCCGGCTGCTGTGCCAAAACACGCGCGGCACCCAATGCTTTTGCGGGCCTGCCTTTGGCTGCTTGGCCGGCCGGCCGGAGACCCCATTGTGAGGTCATGCAGCCCTGCGCAGAGTTGCTCTTCCCCCTGAACAGCGGACACCTGTTCTCAGTGCGACCTATCGGCATAGCCGGCCAGCTCCCTTCCCCTGTACCAATCTGTTTGCTGCTGGGCTTGCAAGTGCTGCTCGCCTGCCCCCTCCTTCCCCCCGATCCACTTCAGACTGTGCTCTCCATGCTCCCTGCTGACCATCCTTTGCCTCTAGCTGCCGCCTGCCTCCCTGTTTCCCTGTGTGTTTGCATACCCTCTGCCGCTGCGCATTATTTTGTCACCTGCTATCCCGCCGCCCCACTCCCGTCACTGGCTTGCAATGTCCAGGATTGCAAACAAAAGCATAAAAAACAAAAACAGCAAAACGGGGAGCAGGGAGCGACGGGCGGAAGGAGACCAAGCGGCCAGAGCACATGAAATCGGGGGGCCCAGGTGGAGGGTGGCAGTAAGCAGGGTCTAGACCTAAGACATTGGAAAGCTGCAGTCGTTGGGCTGTCTTCCATGGTGGTGCTGCCGTCTGCGGTGCAGTCTGCAGCGCCGCCTGGTCTTCAGCAGCACACACGAAACAGCAGCGCTATTCAAGCGGCAGCGCCTGCTGCAGCTCGAGCAAGTTTTCGGCGTCCGCGGCAGGCAGCAGGTCCTGGCGGCCCGCGCACGTCAGCGAGGTGCGCAGGTAGCCCCACACTGCGGGTGGAGGGGGAGGGGAGGGGAGCAGATGAATCTTCACTCCACTGGGAGCAGGGTGGCGGAGGCGGGTGTCGTTGCTGGGTGGGTGCGCTGGATGCAAGGTTGAGCCCACCTGCAGGGCCAGGCGCCAGGCTGCCCTGCCAGCCCACCGAGCGCACTAACGCACTTGGCTACCCACCCGGCAGCCACGCAGGCAGCCGGGCAGCTTGGAGTTGCACACACAATGCCCACCTGACGCGGCCCGGGGGTTGAGCGCCAGGGCGCGCACATAGTAGCGGGCGGAGGTGTCGTACTCTGTGAGGTTGGCCAGGCTGATGCCCATGTTGGTCCAGGCGCGCATGTAGTTGGGCTTCAGGTCCAGGGCCTGCCAGGGGAGGTCAGGCAAGGGAGGACGGAGGGAGGGGGATGGTGAAGGTATGAGGAAGGGTCAGGTTGGGGATGGATTGGCGTGACATCTGTCTAGGCGTGCACTTGGGTTTCATAGCTAGTTGCCCACCAGGCAGTGGACCCCAGAGTGCCGTCTTACATCCCACCGCGCCCATTCTGACGATATACGTCACTTCCCAGCTACCCCTCTGTAGCCGCCACGCCACCCCACCTTTTGGTACGCCCCGATGGCCTCTGAGCTGCGTGAGGAGTTGGCCAGCGTGGCACCCAGCTTGTTCCACAGGGAGTAATCGGAGGGGGACAGGCGCAGCGCCTCCCTGCGGGCCAGGAGCACAACACTTTCGTTGTTCCTCGTGGCAGCTGCTGCACCAAAACAAGTATGTGATGTGCTCATGGCAGCTGCTGCAAACACTACAGACTGTGCTGGCTCAGTGCGGAGGAGGGCTCCAGGTGCAGCGCCACCCTGCACAACAGCCCCACCCGCTCGAACGTTTGCAGTGCCGGTCGTGCTGCATCCCAATCCCCCAGCCACACCCACCGCCTACGTCCCTCCCAACCTCGATGCCAGTACCGACTGCGCATGCTGCCTCCCAGCGCCTACGCTGCAGCACCTCGCCCTGCCCCATCCACTGCCTGCGCACCACCCACCTGAAGGCCAGAACA
Source organism: Micractinium sp. NFX-FRZ (assembly GCA_029339195.1). Classification (NCBI taxonomy): domain Eukaryota; kingdom Viridiplantae; phylum Chlorophyta; class Trebouxiophyceae; order Chlorellales; family Chlorellaceae; genus Micractinium; species Micractinium sp. NFX-FRZ. The sequence goes on along the minus strand of JAPTJF010000524.1, from coordinate 18,181 downwards.
GCCTGGTCGTACTGCCGGGACAGGTTGTACACCACACCCAGGGCTGAGTGCAGCTCGGCGTCTTCGGGGTGGGCGCGCGCTGCAGCCTCAAACAATGCAGCCTGCAGAGGACGGGGGATGAAGGACTAGGGGTAACGGCATCAGAGAAGCAGGATTCAGAGAGTCAGCATGCTCGGGTTGGGCGGGGGCTGACGCCTAAAACAGACCTGGCCAAAACAGAAACATCCCATTACCGCCCATGCCACACCATGCATCTCCATCCACTGCTGCAGTTGTCCAAGCCCAATGCACCACCACTCCACCCCCGCCCACCCTCCCCACCCACCACGTAGGCGGCCGTCTGGCTCGAGTCTCCCGGGTCTGGCACCGCCCCCGCCACCTCGCTGTGCTTGGGGTGCCGCAGCACCCACTGCCGCAGGTACCCCAGCGCTTCTCCCTGCATGAATCACCGCGTGCAAGTCGTTCAGCGCAATACCAGGTGTCACTGAGCTGCACCAAACATGCATGCGGAAACGGCCACGCATCAACCACAACGACTTCATAGTGTGGTTGTTGTAGGACAGCGACCTTTCTGCGAGGGAGTTCTGATTGGGCTTCACCTGCTCGAGCTCGTTGGTGTGTGAGACCCCCAGGGAGAGGAGGACGTCGAGGCTGGAGGGGTCGGCAGCCAGGGCGCTGCAGGGGCGAAGGGAGGGAGGAAGGGGGTGAGGTTCGGGTGACTGCACGCTCCGGGGCGGTCCGAACCTTAAGCCCAGGCATGCACCCTGCAACTGAACCGACAGCAGGTGCCCCTCACACCAACACATGCGCCCTTCCAAGCATCCCTTTAAACCCGACTTCCCCCCATTTGGGCCAAACACCACATAGTGCGCCTGCTGGTCGCCCCACCTGCTGGTCGCCCCACCACATCCAAATTCCCTCACCTGATTTGGATCAGGAACACCAACCCAACCTCGGGAACAGAAGCTGCCCCTCACCGGTTCATCGCCGCAATGGCCTGCTGGTCGTCGTCGTTCTCCGCCTGCACCGTGCCCAGCAGGCGCCACGCCTCGGCGTTGCCGGGGTTGCGCTGGCACTCGGCCTCCAGGGCCAGCACAGCCTCTGCCAGGGAGTGGGGGGCAGATGAGACAAAGGAAAGGGGAGGGAGGGTGGGTGGGCAGGTATGGGCGATGTGGATGGTGGCGAGGTGCGCGGGCAGCCAGCCTCCAGGGCCCTCCACAGGGGCGAAAGCAAGGTGGAAGGAGAGGATGCAGCGGCGGGGTGGGCCGAGGGTGGTGGCGGGGGAGGGGCTGAGCAGCCCAAGGCAGCACGCCGCTGCAATGGCGCTGCACCCCGCTGCAATGGCAGCGCCCACTTAAGCCTACACCATGTCACACCCCCGCCGCCAAATATTTGGCCGCAGCAGGCACACTGCGACCTACCCCTTTTCCTTCCTGTCACCCACCCGTCAGCACGCCCCTCCTGAACAGGTCCTTCCCCTTGGCCAGGCTGTCGGTGTCCAGCAGGAACGGGTTGTCGGCGGCAAACGCATACTCACCCGCCGCCCGGGGCCCTGCAGGTGGGTTGGTTGTGGCAAGCACTCAGAGGGCTCAAGTGCTGGTCAGTGCAAACCGCAGGTAGGGGTTTTGTCGGCAGCAGGCACTTACCCCCCTGCTGCCCGGGGGCCTCCTGCGTGGCGCCCGCCCAGCCACATGCTCAACACAGGATCAGCGCAGCGCACTGTTTGCCCCATGCAGCTGCTCCAATTCAGCCAGGTGGCCGTCCTCCCAGCTGGCAACACAGCACAGCTCAACACCGCACCACGCAGCACAGCATAGCATAGCATAGCGCGCGGCACAGCATGCACAGCGCACCGTTTGCCCCGTGCAGCCGCTCCAGTTCAGCCATGTACTCCTCCTCCCAACTGGCAATGTCTGGAGCTAGGAGGGCAGAGGGGGAGGGGCGTGATGACTGTGAGGAGGAGTGGGGTCAGGGAGGCACGAGAAGGGGCACCCAACAGCGGCAGAAGGCAGGGCAGGCAGGCAGGCAAGCGGCTAGCTGGGAAGCAGGCAAACACCCTGCTTGCCCCACCCTCACGACCCCACGCGTGAGCTCCCAGGGCTAGCTCACCTGTGCTGACGCGGCCGTCTGCAAATTCCTCTGCCCACGCGCCGCCCCCCAGCATGTTGTCAGCAAACTGGTCGGCCCAGTCGGAGCTCTGGCCTGCACCAGGCAGGCGGGCAGGCGGGCAGGCAAGGGTGCAGGGTCACGGGCGGCTGGTCCGGTGCATTGCGCTGCGCGTACACGCACACACGTGTATGCAGAGTTGAAACGACTTGAGACTCCGCCACTTTCAAGACAATGCCTCCCTGCCCACACACCCACACCCACGACCCACCTTTGAAGTCCTGCGCCCACTGCTCCCCCTTGGCCGCCGGGTGCTGCCCCGCCTGGAAGGCCGCAAACTCGTCGCCCCACACAGAGGGCCCCGGCCGCAGCTGCGCCTCGCCATACTCGTTGGCCCAGGCGACAGCTTCCGCTGGCACCTCCTTGACCTGCGGGGGGCGCAGAGGCGGGGTAAGAAGAAGAAAATTCACGAGTGGGGTACCAGGGGCACGACTAGCGCAAAGGGTGGCAGCATGCTTGCGTGCCCGTCTGGTGCCCCGGCTGGGTGGTGCCTCTCTGCCTCCCTCCCTGCCTCCCTGCCTCACTCTCCTCCCCCTCTCTCTCCCCGGACCGCCCCCCACCCCCACCTCGTTGTCCTCCAGTATCAGCTCCCCCCGGCTCATCTTGGAGACAAACTGGAGGAAGCGGGAGGAGCGGATCTTGGGGTCGCTGCTGGCTGCAGTGGGAGAACGGCGAGCACGGGGCCAGGCAGGCAGCTCAACAGGGAAGCGGGGGGTGGCAGTTGATGCTGTGTGATGGTTGTGAGTGCGCCGGAGAGCCTCTCAGGCTCCACACCTCCACGCCTCCCTGCCCGGGGCAGGAATATCTTTAGCAACCAGACAGGGCCCCCTCCTCGTGCATACACCCATACCACTCACATCCACAGTCTCCCCCACCTGCCAGCGTGCCTGCCAGCCGGTTCCATCTGCTCCACAACGTCCCTTGCCCTCCGCTCGCACACCCTCCTGCTCCTCCTTAAACAAGACAACCTCTCTCACCTGCCAGTGTGTCTGCCAGCTTCTTGGTCTGTTCCATCGCATCCCCTTGCCCCGCCCGCTGCCGCATCGCGGTGCCTGCCGCCGCCGACGATCGGAACTCATTCACCCACTCCGAGCTCTCCCCCTCCGCCGTTGCACCCTCTGCAAACTCCTCTGCCCAGGCCCCCGGCGCCTGCTGTGCCTGCTGCGCCTGCTGCTGCCGCTGGAAGTCGGCCGCCCAGCCGCTGCTGCTGCTGCTGGGGCCCGCCTCTCCCAGGCGCAGGCGCTCAAATTCCTGAGCCCACTGCTGCTGCTGGTGGTGGTGCTGCCCCGCCGCCGCCATGGCGTGCTCGCCGGCTGCTGAGGGCTGCGCCAGGCGGGGCGCTGCGGCTGCAAAGATTTGGTCGAAGTTGGCGCCCAGGCCGGGCCCCTCTGCTGGCAGCTGCTGCGGGTTGATGTTGAGCGAGGCCAGCAGCCGGCCCACCTGCTCATCTGCAGGCAGGCGGCACAAGAAGGGGCAGGCAGGGTGGGCTGGGTCAGGCAAGTGAGGGCAGGGGTCTTTGAAAGGAAAACACAAACAGACGCAGCAGCAGTGGCGGGTCGACCTTGCTGGAGACCAGCGCGAATGGCGCCAGGCAAATAGCGGTGTAACGAAAGGGCAGCAGCAGCCGCGGCTCAGGGGCATACACAATGCGTTCCAATACAGTGCATGACCCCCGCCACCCCACCCCGCCACCCACCCCGCCACTCGCTCGTGCCACCCCCTCCAGCCATGCCCAAGACCCACCCCCCGCACCTGCAAACTCGGCTCCCTGGTCTGCAAACAGCTGGCGCGCCATGATTGTGCTGCGGTCCCTCACACGGCACTGGTCCTCCAGGCTGAGTGGCGGGGGCGGCCCGGCTCCCAGCGCCGGCTGGAAGCGCGCGTGCGCCTTGCTGCTGTCCAGAAACGCCTGCAGGCAGGAGGGAGGGGGGCCTCACTGGTGGGCGGCTTGCGATCCAGGCCAGCGCAGCAACACAGAGGACGCTTCATGAGCAATGCATGATCGGCGTGCAGAGCTACCTGCAACATGCGGCTGACTGTCAGCTGCCGCTGCATCCCAAACAAAGTAGCAGACCCAGAGAGGCTTGCCTGCAGCATGGGTGCGGCAGCAGCGCGCCCCTCCGCTGCCCAGGCGGGCGGCAGCCCCGCCACGCCCGGCGGCGCCATCCCCGGCGGTAGATGCTGCTGCTGCTGCTGGCCGTAGATGCTCTCGAATTCTGCAAAAGCTGCATCGGGGCCCGCCTGGCCAGGCATTCCTCGCAAGAAAGCGTCGACATCTGCCTGAGTGGCAGCTGATGCAGGGCCCAGGCCTGCCACCGCTGGCAGCTCGCCGTGCAGCGCCGCATGGGCTGCCTGCGCCGCAGTTGGGGGCCTGAAGGGCTGTAGGCCGACAGGCCCCGCTGGAGCGTGCAGGCCTGGCAGCTGCGGGGCCGAGGAGTTGGGGCAGGGCAGCAAGAGGGTGAGGTGACTGGGCGGTGGCGGCAGCGGCAGTGGCAGCGGCGGCAGCAGAGAGGGAGCAGCCCGCCTAGTTTGGCCTTCCGAACCGCTCTACACTCGTACCTCTTGCAGCTGTGCTTGCTGCTTGGCGCGCCGGCCCAGCAGCGCGTCCGCAAGGCTGGCAGCAGCGTTGCTCGGCCCAGCACCGTCACCGGCGCTGCAGCCATCGGCTCCAGTCACGAGATCTCTCAGTCCTGACATAATTTCAGCAGCTGGACCCGTGCCGCAGCCGTCAAGAGTCGAAGTTTAGCAACATGCCCGAGTCCTTGCTTTGTACGCCCGCTTTCGTTGCACCAAAGAGTGTCCGACACTGCTCAAAGCAATCAGAAGCTCGCAACCCATCAATCCGAGCTCTCAATCCACCGCAACGCAACCTTTGAGCTGGCAAGCAGGTCGCCACCTGAATCAGGGCGCTTGGTGTTGCTTCTGGAGCTGTATAATCACATTCTTGATCAATTCAGAGCGATAGGATCCCTATCTAGACCTCTCCCGACACTTGACTCTTTCGAGCGCCCCTGCGCGCCCGTCGGTCTCACACCGCCCTTGGCCGAATACCGACTATCGGCGGGGCAGCCAGTGGCTTCCGACTTTGGACGCAATGACGGCGCGCGCAGGGAGAGCCCTGCTCCCGCTGCTCCTGCTCCTGCTCGTGCTCTGCTGGGCAGGCAGAGCAGAGCGGGCGTTGTGGCACGGCGGCAACGAGCACGTGCTAGTGCAGCCCAGCGCCGCTGTGGTGCCGCAGCCCGCCCAGAACGGCACCGCCGCTCTGCTGGTGCAAGGTGCGGGGCGCCGGCGGAAACGGGCAGATGGGGAGGGCCTGGAGCAAGCTTGATGCTGCAGGCACGCTCTGCTGCAGCTTGCACCTTGCTTACCTCTTCCCAGAGCTCCCCAGTCTTCCCTGAGAAACCCCCCTCCCTGCATCTCCCGCAGGCGGCGACGCCCCCGTGGCGCTGAAGCTGTGCGAATGCGAGCGGGCCACCGGGGCACCCAACGGCCTGTCCTGCGACAAGGTGCCTGCTTGTGCCGAGCGCTGTGAACACTGTGTTGTGCTGGCATGTCCTTGACAGTCTGCCTGCGGCCGTACCAGCTGTCTGTGGCTGGCCTCCTGTCCGCCGGCAGCGCAGCGCGAGCGCCAGCGACTTGAAAGCAACCGTCACCCTGCCTGCTGCCACACACTCGACCTTGCCACACCAGCTTTGCACGCACGCATGGCACTGATGCACCTCAGATCGTCTGCCTGCCCCACCTGCAGGAGGGCTGGTTCATCTCCTCATTTGAGCGGCAAGGCCAGTGGGTGGCCGGGGGCGGCTACGTCCCGCTGTCCAGGTGAGCGCGCCCAGTGCACCTTTGCCTTGGCAGGCATGCAGCCAGCTTGGCTTGCCGGCTGGATTGCTGCCGTGTAATATACGAGCGACGGCAAGCTGGGGGCAGCCCAGTTACACATTGGGCCGCTGCACGGCCCTCTGCTCTGCCTGCTGCGCTGCACTCGCCCCAGCTCTTCTGTGCTGCCTCCCGCACGCCAGCCCGCTGATCCCCCCCACGGCACTCCGCTGCGTGCAGGGCCATCTGTTGCCGCCCTTGCCTGCCCGACGAGCTGCCACCTGACCCCAGCGGCCGCATCCCGGGGGGCCAGTCCCCACTGGCCGTCATCTCCCTGGGCTGCCACGCCAGCACGGACCGCGTGCTGCCCACGCGCTGCGAGGAGCGGGCAGGCAGCTTTGTGTCGGGGTTCAGCGAGGCCATCAAAGTATTCTCCACGCCTGGTGAGCACAACGGCGGCGCTGAGCTGGCAGTGCCGAGCTGAGCTCTGCTGAGCTGGCAGTGCTGAGCTGGCAGTGCTCAGCACGGAGCACTGGGGCGGGGTTGCTGTCCGCTCCCTTGTGTGCACACACCCCACCCTGTGCTCACACCCTCCCCCCGCCGCTGTTTCCCAACCCGCTGCCCACCCAACCCCTGCTCGACAACAGACACGTTCTACCCAATCAACACCGCGCAATGCTGCACCCCGGCGCTGCTGCTGGAGAACGGGGACGCGTGGGAGCTAGAGCGGTGCGGCTGCCGCGACTCCACTGACCCCGACTTCCCAGTGAACTGTGGGGGCACCAACACCGACGAGCTGCTGCTGGGCTACATCTTCTTCAGGTGGGTGGGCAGGGTGTGTGCGTTTCATTAGCCGGGATGCATGGTGTGGCTGTTGCAGGGCATGGGCTTTGGGTCGGCCTGGGTTGCAGCAGATGGTGTGGGTCTGCGGGTGGCTTGGGGGGGTGAGGTTGTGCTCCGGTGTGCCGCTTCCCGGGTGCTACCATCGCCCTCGGGTGGGCATGGAACAATGTGAGAAAGCAGGTGGGGGAAGAGAAGGGGGCATGTGCCTGCCGTATGTCGCCACAGCTGCTGCCTTACTGGGGGCGCAGGATGCCAGGTGTGCCGCCGCCGCATGGCACACGCTGCCGTCCCGCTCTGCCCCCCACCTGCGCCACCTGACCTCTCTTGCCCCTGCTGCTGCTTCCCCCCGGGTGCAGGCTATCCCCCCTGGGCCATGTGGTGCCTGTGGGGCCGGCACAGTGCTGCAAGGCCTGCCTATCCGGTACCGTTCACCCCATGAACCAGTGCGACGATCTAAACAGCTGCTCCGGCCACGGAGTGTGCAACATGCGGCATTGCGAGTGCTTTGATGGCTGGACCGGTGCCGACTGCTCGCAGGTGCCTGGGGGCCAGCGCGCATGCTCCTCTGCCCTGCTGGGGGCCGCAGCCACCTCCTGCGTGCCTGCATGTCTACCGCCGTCCCCTTCTGCTGATTTGCTCCCTTGCCTTCGGCACCCTCACCTGCCGCCGCCCACCCATACTCTGTTGTATTGAGTGCAGACGCAGAGCAACGGCAAGTCCATCCCTCCCTGGGCCATTGCCCTCATCGTGCTCAGCTCCAGCGCCTTGGCGGGCATCTTCATCATCGCAGCGGGATACGCGCTGCAGGCGCTGGGCATTGCCACCGGCTCACCAGGTGGGGGGTCCAGCCGGCCGGCGGGCCGGATGGGCAGCTGAGCGTTCAGACCAATCGGCCCGAGAAGGGCCGCGACCCGCGTGCTGTGCTGTTGGGGCGGCACCCAGGCGCGCGTGTACTGCCGCTTGCTGCTGCCGTTACATAGATTTGCAGCGCAGCAGGCAGGAGCAGCAGCTGCAGCAACTGACCTGCGCTTGTCCCTCGTCCTGCCGGGGCCTCCCCGGTGCAGCAGGCAGCGAGGATGGCAACGGGGAGGAGCGCCAGCCGCTGCTGATCCGCATTGATGCAGATGACATGGGCAGCGTGGGGTCTGCAGACACCTCAGGTGGGTGGGCGCCGAATGAGGGTGGCGGCGGAGGTGGCACTGGAAACCTGGCTCGCTGAGGTCTGGTGGGAGTGCTTGGGTGCGTGGTGCAGGCAGGCAGGCTGTGAAGTGGGCTGGGCTGGGTGCAGGTTTGAGGGCAGGGGAGTGTTGCAATGGGGGGATTGGGTTGCAACCCCCGCTTAAACCATCTTCTCAACCTGCCCGCGCTCCGCTCACACTGCTTCAGATGGTGAGGACGAGGTGGAGGTGGAGGAGGTGGAGCGGCGTGTGAACCGCGTGATCCAGCGCCTGGAAAGAGCCACCACTGCTGACTCCGCACCTGCAGCGGGCGCTGCGGAGGGAGCTGAAGGGGGGGAGGGAGCTGCGCAGGCGGTGGATGCAGCTGGGGAGGCAACAGCGGAGGACGGGGAGGGCGGCGCAGCCGGCGGCGACTCTGAACAGCCGCTGCAGCCTGCTGTGGCAGAGGCAGCGGACGAAGCGGCGGCAGCGGAAGCTGCAGCGCCAGCAGCAGCGGTGGCAGCAGTGGCAGAAGAGGCGCCGCCCTCGGCGCCAGCGCCAGCAACAGCGGAACCTCTGGTGTCTGCATCACCACCTGCACCAGCTGAAGCCGCGGCTGGGGATGGGCCAGCAGCCCCAGAGAAGCCGGCTCACGGCAGCTGCGGCCCCACCCCCGAGGGCCCCCTGGCAATGGTGGACTGCACCGTGTGCATGAGCCGCCCAGTGCAGGTGGTCATCATCCCCTGCGGCCACTGCTGCTGCTGCCGGCGCTGCAGCCGGCGGCTGACCCGCTGCCCCATGTGCCGAAAGGACATTGCGCGGCGGCAGCGCCTGTTTGTTTAAAGTTTTTTAAATAGCGCAGTTGACTGCCCCCCGCATCCCGGGCTCGCCTCGCAGTGGCCACTCGTGGCGAGTGCTGCCCCAGCGGCCGTCTGCAGCGCACCGCCTACATGCTCACTACTACCCTTTCTACCTCTCTGTAATGCTCTCGTGTCTGCTTCTACAGACCCTTTTGACCCACCTTTGTATGCCCCTTGCATTCTCCTCAACATGCATTCTCTGTACTCTGACCTAGCTAGCAATTAGCTTCTGTAACACTAGTCAAGCCACTCGGGCTGAGCGCAGTGCGGGTCTGGTCATGCTGCTGATGCGAACATGCTTGGGATTCCCAAGACCTGCCTCTGCTGCCTGCAGGTGCTTGCCGCCGCCAGCCTGCATCTGGGGATGTGCCAGCGGCGGGCTACCTGTTTACGTCCTGGGGACGGGATCACACTGCTACGGGCTGCTTTGGGCAGCCAGCAGCGGTATCAGCAGGTTTGAGGGCGCACAACGCGTCCCCAGTGGTGGTGTGCACCAACTGCCAGCACCACTTTTCGTCCTCCCCTCCACCCCCTCCTCCACCCCCCGCCCCACCGGTGTCCCTCGACACCACCCCACTCAAGGAAACCTCGCGGATAATTCTACTCCGCGGGCCTCCATAGCTGCCGCATAGCTGCCCCAATTTGAACAGCGCACCACGGTTGGTCACAAGGGTGTTGGTATTGTGGCAGTTGACATGCACCAGATGGATTGCATGCCGGTGCCAGCAGCATACGCGGATCCAAGCAGTGTCTGTGAAGAAGCTGGGCCATGCCGTCACTGCCGTCGAAGGCACGGCAGGGTTGACTGGTCCTGGCCCCAAGCTGTTTGGACGGCAAGTCGACGGTGGTCTGGCCTTGAGCAACGGCTCGTCCTAGACTCAGGATCTGGAATGGGCAAGAAGTGATGCAAGGGTGATATAAACAACTTGCGCGCTGCCAGCGAAGCAGTGAGAAGACGAGAAATCAAAGGGCCCAAGCCCACCGGCATTCGACCCACTTCCTGTGCACGCCACTGTTCCCCAAAACAGATCAGCAACGCAGCCTTCAGTGGCCACCCGTTTGCCTCCCGCTGTGGCGGCAGCTGGAGCATGCAGCGCCAGCTCTGACCCACTTATCCGAGCCACCCTTTCAAAGGCGCTGGCTTTAGCAGCCGCAGTTTTACTCGCCGGCACTCGCGCCGCCGCGCCTCCGTGAGCCTGCCTCGGCGCTTGCGAGGACCTCACCCGACACCGGCAGCTTGCGCTGCAGGCAGTGACTAAAGATCGCACCTTAGAGCCAGCAGGGGCGCCACAGTCAGTGCGACAGCCGCCGCCGCCGCCTCGGGCGCCGCTGTGGCCATGGCGCCGAAGCCATTCAGGGTGGAGGCGCTGCTGCCCGCCCCCGCGCCCACGTACTTCCTGGAGCGCGACTCAGCGGCCTTCCGCAGCCTGCTGTCGAAGGCAAGCAGCCTGCTGCCTGTCGGAGCTGCTGCTGGCCTGCACCCACCTGCCCGTGCACCGGTCCGCCTGCTCTGACCGGCCGTCTTCATGCACCTCGTGCTCTGCGCTCGCTCACCTGAACTGCACCTGCCGAGACCCACATGCAGGTGCTGAAGATAGGCCAGCTGGAGTTCAATGACCTGTGGCACGAGGGGGCCAGCAGCTATGTGCGGATGGTGACCAAGCCTGAATTTGGCAGCTGGGTAAGTGCGGGGCAGCGCTGCAAGGCAGGAGGGACAGCGCACGTATGCCAGCTCGTGTATGCCAAAAGCTGGCTGACCGGCCGGCCGGCTGGAGGGAGGGCCTGCTGTTGACCTAACTGGCCGGCTGGCTGGCTGCCGTGCCTGCTGCCTCTGCAGGTGCCCAAGTCGGTGGCGGGGCAGCTGCAGTCCTCCAACCTTGAGTTCCATGACATCATGTGAGGACTCGCTTCCTTACGGCACCTGGCATCTTGTCAGCACATGACTGGCCAGCTGCTGCGAGTGCATTGCCTGCCGTCGGCTGCCACCTGCCGCTGCCGCCAGCAGGTAGGGATGCTGCTGTGGGCGCTGGGAGGCGGGCGGCGCAGCGGCTTGCTCTCCAGGCTTTCACGCTGCCTCCTTCCTGCGCTGTGCCCCTGCGCCCTTCTGCCCCCCGCTGGCAGTGAATACAACCCAGCGTACATTGCATCGCCGCCGTACCAGATTTTTGTGCGCACGGAGAGCCCGTTCCTCAAGGACAAGCTTGACATCCGCCTCACCCTCACAATAGAGGAGGTGGAGCCAGGGGTCAGCTGCAGACAGGTGCGCAGGGGCGGAGGCGGGGGCGGAAGGGGTTACAGCGCAAGGGAGGGGGAAGCGGGTTGAGGCCCGCTCGTGCTGGGCGCGTGGCGGGCAGCGGGATTGGGAGTGCTGCAAGCTGTGCTGTCAGGTTGGGGCAGGTTGAGTGACAGCATGGCTGCTGGGCAAGTGCTGGCTGGCCAAGGCAAGGTCTGCCCAGCAGCGGCCGGCTGGACTATGGCTGCAGGGCGCACAGTGGGATTAGCCTGCGCCCTGGCTGTGCTGGAAGCCGCCCTCTTCAAGCTTCCCAAGTATTCCTCCCACCACTTGCATGCCGCACACCCTGCCCACCTCCCTTCCCCTCCCTGCCTCAGATCCTGGAGGGCCACATCCGCGTGAAGATGTTTGGGGTGGGGCGCATCGTGGAGGGGATTGTGAAGGACAGCCTGGAGAACGTGAGGCGGGGCAAGGAGGGGAGGGAGGGGCAGGGGAGAGGGGAAGTGCCGCATCTGGGCTGCTTGTCTGGTGCTCCTACTACCGTGGGCTGCCGCCGCCAAAGTTTGACCTGCATTGCTGCCTCCCGGCACTGCTGCCCCCTGGATCACCCACCCCACCCCGTACCTTACCATCTACTCCCTTCTCCCCTCTCTTTTCTCCCTCCTTCCCCTGCTCCCGCTGCCCGGCAGACGTACAAGAAGCTGCCCGAGATTGTGCGGCGCTGGCAGCTGTTCCGTGAGGAGGCGCTGCGCAGCGGGGACGGCCGGCAGCTGCTGGTGGGGCGGCCGCCGGTGGGGTGCGAGGTGTCGTGGATCCGCCACGAGGTGCTGGCCATACTGAAGGAGCCCCTGCCAGAGGATGGCACCACCAGCCCGGTCAGCGCGCTGTGCCCCGTGGCGGGCGCCAGCAAGGCAAGCGAGGATAGCCCTGCGGCGCTGGCGCGTGCGCACCAGCGCGCCGCGGCGCAGCAGCGGCAGCAGGCGGCGGCGGCGGCAGAGGCGGAGGCTGTGTTTGTCGCCGCAGCAGCTGGAGCACAGCAGCAGAAGGAGGAGCGGGAGGAGCATGAGGAGGAGGAGAAGCAGCAATGGGCGTCTGTGGAGGGCGCCAGCGGCGAGGAGCAAGCGCTGGAGGAGCTTCGCCAGGGGAGGCGGAACAGCGCTGCCATGTCAGAATATTACGACGCGCAGGACGCTGTGTGCTGCGCCGTGGCTGAAGCCGAGGAGGCGCCCTCGGAACGCGCGCAGCAGGGGGCGGCCAGCCTGCCGTCGCCGCCGGGCAGCCCGGATGCCGCAGCCCCCTCACCGCCGCGCTCGCTGGCGGCCCTGGCGGCGGCGGCGCTGGCGCGCAGCTCGCACCACCGTCGCACCCTGAGCACCGAGAGCGCCACGAGCACCGACACGCCCACCACGGAGGGCGGGCAGGCGGGGGCGCCGGGCAGCCGCCGCTTCTGGCGCCGCTTCAACCGGGACTACCGCTCGTGGGAGACCTACTGGGACGAGGGTGAGCAGAGCGCTTTGTCCTGTAGCTTTGAAAGTGGGTGGACTGGAGCGAGGGTGGGGGTAAGGGAACCGTTTGAACAAGAGGTGGGCAGAGGGAGGGGTTGTTGCACAAGCTGCGGGGCACGGCATGTGTGTATGTCCTGGCAGCGTGCGGCAGCTCCCTTCCAGAGTCCGAGATTGCCGTGTTGCCAGGCTGTCCAGCCAGGTTCCTCTGCATGGCTGGTGTGCTCTTTCTGCCCATCATTCAGTTACCTTTTGATTCGCTGTGTCCCGCCATTTTCAGCAAAGCTTTCAACATTTGGTATGCTGGCCGCTCACCCCTCCTGCAGTCGGGGTGGAGCAGGAATTGGAGGGGGGGGATGAGGCGGAAGCGGCGGCGCTGGCGGGCAGCGGGGGCAGCGGCATCGTGGCGCGCGCTCTGCACGCTGTGGAGGACGCCATGCAGACATCTTACTACTCAACTTCCATCTTGGTGGCCCTGTTCCTGCTGCGTGAGTGGTTCTGAGATTTAGACAGACAGAAGCGTGTGCGGCTGTCATGATTGCCCTGGTGCCTGCAGGGCATGAGCGGGGCCAGTTGGGCCTTCTTCCGCCTGCACTCGCCCCGGTTGCGGGCCACAGTTCTGCTCCTGCGCCTGCCCACACCGTGTCGCTTGCGCCCTGGCCCCCCCGCCCTTGCTTGCAGGCCGCGGCTGGCTGCGGGTGGAGCCGGATGCGCATGCAGACGCACACGAGGAGGAGCACCGGCACCACGAAGGGCACCGCCACCGGCGCAGCGGCAGCAGCGGGGCCGCCAGCAGTACAGCCAGCGAGTCGCTGGGCGGGCTGGCAGCAGGAGGAGCAGCGGCAGGAGGCACAGCAGGGCTGGGAGCTGGCGGTGGCGGTCTCCCAGCGGCGGTGGGCCAGGCGCAGGCCGCGTCGCTGGCGCGGGTGGCGCAGGAGGTGTGCAGCCGCATGGTGAGCGGGCCACGGCGTGCTGTGGTCGCTGCGGGCAGCAGCGTGTGGCAGGCCACCATCTTCACCCCTGCACGCCCCAAGAGCACCGTCAGCATGCTGCCAAGCGAGGCAGCCGCGGGCAGGCCGCCGGCCAGCGTCGCGTTCAGGGGGAGCGCTGCGCTGGAGGAGGCTCGCACGCTGTCCACCAGCATGGCATCCCGCCACCGCAAGACAATGAGCCTGGACACAGGCACGGCTGTGGCGGCGCGCGAGGCGGCAGCGGCGGCCCTGTTTGAGCAGCGGCACATGCAGCAGGACAACGCGGCAGCACAGGTGCACGTGGGTGCAGGTGCTGACGCCGGCCATGCATCTGCAGCGAGCTCGCCCTCGCCGCCGCTGCCCCCCGGCTGGTCCCCGCGCCGCCGGCTGGAGCGGCGGCCCAGTGACCTGGCTGCTGCGACAGCCATGGCGAGCATGCAGCGGGCAGAGAACCGCGTGCGCGCGCCCAGCCGGCTGTCCTGCTTCGGTGGCTGCCGCCGGGCGCCGGCGGTCAAGGACTGAGCAAGGTTTGAGCTCAGACCGATTGCATCGCCCCTTGACCAGTGAGCCAGCTGTTGACGCAGCGCACTCGAGTGTGTGCGCAGCGGTACGATTCGACACATACACAAGCCTTGAAGTGCCAGTGAAGAGTGAGCGCCCCTACCCACTTACCGAACCGTGACAGTGTTTGTTAGTTCCCACCAGAGTTTAGCTGCGCTAGCCACGCATGTTTAGGACATGCTTGCCAACCCCCCCTACTTTTGTTCACCCTCCCACCAGTTCTACACTGTGTATGTATTCCTTTAACTCCCTATTCCCCTGTTTTCGAATGCCTGCTAAAACAACACACCTCTACCAAACCCACCCAACACTCTTGATGCAGCTGTCTGAGATTGCTGCTGCTTCTGCTTGCTGCTTTGGGCAGCCTCCCCAGACTTCCTGTTGCTGACCACGTCTTCAGAACACGCTTCCAGACTCTCTTGCTTGTGCAAGCCCCCGCGCAGGCACCTGCCCCTATGTAAGGCTGTGATGCCAGGCCGTGGGCAGTTAACAGAGGCTGTTTCAGGAGAGTAGCTGTGAAAAAGCGGGCACCTAATGCAGTCGAAACAGGAGCAGGATCAGTCGGCTGGAAGGGCCACATACATACACAGGGAGACTGTGCAATGTGGCAACCTTGACATAGCCCAGCCAGTGATTGCTGCACCACCCATATGGCTGGGCTGGGGGTGAGCCAGCCGCCCGTAACCCCTGCTGACGCCAGCTGCCCCCATGCATCACTTGAGCACATATCACTTGTCCTTGGCCCGCTCTGGCGCCTCCTCCTGCACCACCCTGCCGTTTGCCAGCACCATGCGCCTGCGGGAAGCAGCGCCGGAGACGAAGTCATAAAACCAGGGGCGTCTGAGCTCGGCTCGCAAGCTCAAAAATGCTACGCCTGCCACTGCCCGGCCTGGGTGAACGCAGCCCGCTCAGAACGGCTGCCCAGCCCCCAGCAGCCGCCCCCTCAGGGCGCTCTCACACACAAACTTGTCTGCTGTTGCTACGCACACACCATAAGTCGACAGGTAAAGCAGTGCATGCATGCATGCCTCTGCCCACCTGTCTGGGTCGAGCCCCGTGGAGAAGCGCTCCAGGCTGGCAGACACGCGGGCGGGCGGGGTCACTCGCTCCACCCCGGAAAGGGCGGCGTTCAGCAGGCCATAGAATGGCTGCATCTCGCGAGGGGCCTCCACCCCGCCGTGCAGCACCTGCAGCGCCGTCTTGTCTGCGAGAGAGAGAGCCGGGGGACGGGGTTGCATGGTGGGGGGCGAGTGGGGAGCAGAGAGGGGCGGCAGGCACGGCTGTGTCAGGCTGCTACCTCTCCGGCTGCACGAACACCCGCACGGCGGGGCGGCTCAGTCAATTCAAATGCGCACCAACCGCCCAGTGCTGCCACTCAGCTGGCCCAGCATGCCAGCGCTTTCCTGGCGGCATCCACCTGCAGACGCTCCCTGCCCTGCTCGGGCCTTCAGATTACACGCACCTTCGCCATACGCCAGCGCATTCCTGGCGGTGTCCACCTGCAGCCCTCCCGTGGTGAAGCTGAGGTCGAGCAGGAAGCCGCTCGTGTGGTTGATGCCCACTGCACAGGGAAGGGAAAGGCGGGGCACTCGCGCGACGGCTCCCATAGCTTAACGATGAGGGCCAGCAGGGCAAGCTTTTGGGACAGGGTGCATGCAAGCAGCGCAGTGCAGTGGCAATTGCTGCCAACAGCATGCGCAGCACCTCTGCCCTATGCCGCCGCTGCCCCAGCCTCGGCCCACTGCCGCCCTGCGCACCCACAGCCCAGCCCAGGCCAGCTCAGGCTTTGATTTGCTTGCACACGCACCCGTGCCCACGCTGTCTGCCGGCACTGCGATGAGATCCGCCTTGTGCACGAGCCCGCCAAAGTTGAGGGCCGCCTCCAGCCCTCGCACGCTGCGCCCGCTGTGCGGCCCGCTCAGCAGGTGGCGCAGCTCGGGGGTCATGCACGCCATGAAGCTCTCCACCGCCTGCCGCCCCAGGCTGAGCCCCAGGCTGCGCAGGCGGATGCCCACAAAGCAGGGGGCGCTCCAGCGGAAGAGGGAGGGGTGGCCGCTGGGCAGCCTGCGGGTGGGTGGGTGGGTGGGGGCCGGGGGGGCGGGGGGCGCGGGCGCAGGCAGCGGGCAACAAGCAGGGCCAGGGGGAGGGAGAGTGCTAGTCAACAGGTCAACAGGTGTGACCTGACTGCTGGGCTGTGGCAGTGAGACAGTGGCAGGAGGCAGGCTGCTGAATGCAGCAGGCCCCAGGGCAAAAGGCAGAGGGTAGGGTGGGGCCGGAGGGGAGCCACAGGGCGCACCTGGCGATGAGGAAGCCCCACCCCGTGGCCGAGCCAAGCAGGCATGCCGTCTTGGTTGCCGTGAAGATGAGCAGGCTGTCTGACTCGCTCAGCCAGCGAGCATTCAGAGGGGCGCCTGCAGGGGGAGCAAGCCTGACTGGTGGCTCTCAGTGGAGGGAGGGTGCGAAGACGGGATGAAGGGCGCGCCTGAACACCATTGCAACCGGGCCGCTCTGCCTCTGGAAGTCGGCAGTGCCCACCCCTCCTGGGCCGCCTGGCAAGCCCGAGCGCCTGAGGACTTGTGCACTGCAGGAGGCGGCGGCTGGATCAGATCAAATGACCGGGTAAAGCCCCACGCACCTGCCAGCTGCGTGTGCTGGTCGTCACTGTCGGCGCGGGCCTCCAGCTCCCCGCACCGAGCCCACACCCCCTCCCCAAGGGTGCATGCCTCCCTCAGCAGCGTGGTGCCGTCGCGCACTGACGCGGAGCCGCACATGTGGGTGTCTGAGCACGTGTGCGCGTGTGGTCCTGGTGTGAGTGGGAGAAATTGGGGGGAGGTCAGGCGGGCGGGCGGTGGGCGGCGGGGCGGGGAGCGCCGAGGCGGCAGGGGCCTTCCTTTGGGAGCAGCATTGGAGGGCGCAGCGGCTGTCAGCGCGGTGCGCCCGGCCCTTTACTATATGTATCACCTGGGTTCTCGAGCTCGCCGACTGTCGGACTGCCTATCGGACTGTCGGGCGCCGCTTTCACGAGACACGGTTCTCTGCTAGCAGCGTATTACAATCACCGTTACTTTCGGAATTGTCGAGCATGTGCCGAGGCTTCGCCCGGGTGTGGACAGGTTCAAGCTGCGGCCCCGCCACCGGCACCACCGGGCGACACATAGACGCGCTGTGTTGGAAAAGGCACAGGACTTTTGCCTCTACAAACCGTCAGGCAAGCACCAAGGCAGCTTTTGACAATGATCACATTAGCTGGTGCTTTACAAAACCTGCCCTGACATCAGCAAGCGGCAGCGCCTCGGGCAAGCACCGGCAGTGGGGTGGCCTGGTGAGTGGCCGTGGCATGCGTGGCATGCTACAAGATGGTACAGTTTGCCCGGTGCATTGTGATATTGCGATTGCTGGAATCATGCACAGGCGAGTTTTGTGGTTCCTTTCTGCAACCCTTTCCCTATGCCGGTCCCCAGCTGGCAGCGGACTGTGCAGACTGTACCGTTTCGACAGCGGGGGTGGGGCGTGGGGGGGGCGCAGCCCCCCCCCCCATTCTAGATTTTTTGGTTCGCCACCCCACTCATTCATCACATCTTATCGATGGCAGATAAAGTACCGGCGGTCACCCTATCGATGACAAATAAAGTACAGAAATCACGCGGCGCCACCTTGAGAGGCCAGTTAGCCATCATACATCACGATGCAGCGAATTATGGCGAAACCTGCTGACTGGGGTGCCTTCACTGTGCCGTCCACTGTGGTGGCTATCAAAACAAGCTTCTCGGACTAGTGGAGATGTCAGAATTCCAAACAGCGGGCAATGCGATGCACGGTCCGCGTCGCCCCAGCCGGAAATGTCGGTTGCATTGAGTTTCGGGGGAGGGTATGCACCTGGTGCCAGCTTGGGCGCCCGGGATTCTAATGCGGCAGGCTTGAATATGTATGCGTCTGCCCCACAGCAGCGTTTTCAGTGCATTCTGTCTGCGCCTCGCTCGCATCATGCGACGCATGCCAGCTTTCCATGAGTGCACACGATGGGAAAGCCTGCTTGTGTGGCAGGGTGTACCAGCCACGTGGCACAGTCCCA
>JAPTJF010000523.1:0-40803 GCA_029339195.1 Micractinium sp. NFX-FRZ | reverse complement strand
AGCTCCTGTCGCCAAGCGGCCTCCAGGCGGGTGCATTCTGCCTTGTGCCCTCCGTCAATACAGTGCTCGATTGGCACTTCTACCACCCTGCATTCCTGCCTCCCTGTTTGCCTGCCTGCCCACCCAAGGCATGGCCAAGACCCACAGTCACGAGGGAAACAGTGTCGCCACGAGGCAATGGCGCCGCCACCAGGCGGGTAGCCACTGCCTCAGCCACTTCCGCCGAGCGAGGCGCAGCTCCTAGCGTCCCGCTTGCGCTCGTTGTCTGCTTGTGGTGTTCTTTGTCAGCGAGCAGTCGGCGCACCCATTGCAGGGCAGAGACACGTGAGAGGCAGGGCCGCTGGCTCCACCCAAGGAAGCAGCCCCGGAGCTCAGCGACTCAAGCGGCAGGGTAGCGGTCCACCAGCCACGACAAGGTCGCGGGGACGTGCGGTGCATGCCAGGGTGGCACCTCCCTACCGCACCCGCCGCCGGCGGCGCCACAGCTCGCCTGCGACTCCAGCCCCTGTGCCACCCTTCATTCTCTCAAGAGCCCGCGCAGTATTTACATGTATACATAAACATGTTAGTGGCATGATAGCAGTGGAAGGTGTACACAGCGGGAGAAGCGGGAGTAGAGGGCCGGTGTAGGGGTACAGCTAAGAGGCATTTGAAGAACAGGGGGCCCCGAGGTGACGGTGCAGCCCGCCATTTACAGCAGGTTGTGTTACTTTGTTGAATTAGTAATTGAGTTTCCGCCGCGCGCTGTGCCGGCTTCATACTTCATCACCAAGGCCACGCAATGTGGGCGCGACAGGTGGGCAGCTGGGAGCTGTGCCAAGCACTGCAGGGTCAGGAGTAGGGCAAGGGCAGGCTCAGCAAGGCCAAGAGAGGACAGATTGGCCGAAAGTTATGGGAGGGGAGCAGTTGTGATGCACGCTGGAGCACATGACCGCACTGCCCGCCTCTTGACAGAGAACACGTGAGAGAGCAGCAAACATGCTGACCCCTTGCCGGCTGCAAGCCCAGCAGGCCCACCTGAAGCGAAGCGTTGCAGGGGAGAAGCTAAATGAGGACCGCCAGGGTGGCCTTGAACGCCTGCAGGCGCCAACAACAAAGTGAAGCGTGAAGCAGAGGATCAGTGGCCCGCATGCCGTTGGCGCTCATCCCACGCCATGGCCCAACCGTCAATGCTGGCCCACACTTTCACACCGCCAGGTGGGTGCTGCCTGCCTTCAGGGACTCACCTTGACCAGCCGCTTCCGCTTCGTGACCAGGAACGAAGACATCTGAGTTCAATATGGATTGTGGAGGATGTCAGGAGGCTTAGGGCTTGCAGGGTGCTGACCAGCCGCCCAAATGGTGGTAGTGGTGCCGTGGCAGGAGAGCGCAGCGAGGTGAGAATCAGGCGCGCACTTCATGCATAGCAGTGTCCGATATGCACGCACCATGTACAGAAGGACGTGCATAATGCCATACGAGGTGATGATTTCAATGGTGGACATCACACCCTGTACCCTGCAGTAGCACGGCACGCAGCAGGGGGCGAGCCGTCATGCTGAGAAATGCCCAAGCGTGGGGAGCTATCACGGATGCCGGCCCGGCCAGTGGCAGCAGCTCACTCACCAGAGGAAGCTGTGCGGCTGAATTGGGAACAGGCTGGTGACTGCGATGACTGCAGAGGTGTAGCAAGGGGAGAAAAAGGCCAGGTTAAGATGGGTTGCACGCATGGTGTGTTGGAGGTGTATGTGGAGCAGGCAGGCACGAGGTTGTGGCACCCTCAGTGAGCTCCCGCAGGCGAAGTGAGGTGCAGGCAAGGGCCGCAGGTATCACCAGGAATTGGGGCAAAGATGACTCCAGCCATGGCGCAGGCGACAGCAGCCCTCAGCTGCATGCAGATGGACTGCAGAGCACGGCCACGTGGGAAGGCGGGATGGGACTGGGTGACTGGGCAGGCATACGGGCCTCACGTCCCCGGACAGCTGGGCGATGGGCACGTTGCTTGACTGCACCTGCAAGGCAACACCCTTGTCAGCCCCACATCCCTCACTCACCAGGCCGTCGATGATCGCTCCAAAAATGAGGTCGCGCCTGCAAGGGAGGCACATGTGAGGTGCATGGGGCTTAGGATTCATCGAGGGCAAGCCACAAAAGGGCAAGCCGATCCCATGCGACAACTTTGAAAGGCAGTATGGCAGGATACGGTGGGATTGCAGATCAATTCGTGCTCACATGGCTACAGCCACAAGCCCGCACATGGCGCCCAGCATGACGAAGCAGGACCTGCAGGGGAGGGTAGGACAGGTTGCTCAGCAAGCACGAGCGACATGAGGCCGTTTGGGGTGCCTGTTGCACGCACTGTTAGAAGAGAGCCTGTCAGCTGGCTACCTTTGCAGCGCAAGCTTACCAGGTAATGGCAAACATCCGCATCTCCTTGTGGAAGCTCTCAAGAAACTCCACCGTTTTCGAAAACTGTGGGGAGGCGGCACCAGGCACAACGCGAGCGCGTCGGGTGCCAGCGCTGGCACCCGCCACGTTTTGCACCTGCTCCTGCACATTGGCAACCAGGAAAAGGACAGGGCATGCCGACACCTTGAAATAGTTGCAGGACCTGCAAGCCTGCTCTGGCACCGTCCCCCAGGCCACCATGTGTCAGCACCCGCGCACCTTGGTGG
Source organism: Micractinium sp. NFX-FRZ (assembly GCA_029339195.1). Lineage (NCBI taxonomy): Eukaryota > Viridiplantae > Chlorophyta > Trebouxiophyceae > Chlorellales > Chlorellaceae > Micractinium > Micractinium sp. NFX-FRZ. The sequence continues at coordinate 38,149 of JAPTJF010000523.1, read as the reverse complement.
CCAGCTTGTTGGACTTGAAGCCGCAAAATTCGATCACGGCGTTGGCATGCACGCTGCCCTTCTCTCCTGCCGACAGCGTAAGATACGCCGCTGTCAGCAGCAGCAGGTGTAGCGCCACTGCAGAGTACCGCACAGCCATGCTTCCCAGCTCAAACAAGAGAGGACCTGCAAGGGAGGGACGGGGTGAGCGGTCAGCGGTAGGCAGAATGAGGTGGGTGCATACGACCTCGCACGCCGTCAGGCCGAGCTGCAAGGGATCAGCTGGTGTCGGAGAGCGCTGTTGTGAGTGATCGACAGCGAGCGGGGCTTTGGTACTGGGCTTGGAGGTTTGTTGGGTGCTGCCAAAGCGCGGACAGCCGGCAACAGCCAGCTGCCAGCACCCAAGTGAGCGAGGGCAGTGGGACTGCTTTGCAAGGCGGGTGCTCGCAGAAACGCTACGATAAGGCGCAGAAAAGACTTGAAAGCACATGGCGGGTGCTGGGAGCCATCTGCGTTCGGGACGCAGAAGGAGGCAATGCAGGCTGCGAAGGCGGCAGCGGCAACAGGCGGCGGCGGCACCGGCAGCGGCGGGGGCGACTCTTCCCTCCGGCAATGACCGAGTGAGCGTGCGCCAAGTCTCACGACCACATCCACGGCAAAGATGGGCAAGCGGCGTCTCGCAAATGAAACAGAATGCAAGTCGCGCAAGCGCCCTTGCCCAAGAATGGGCTGGCCGATGCCAGCGTCTCCCGCGGCCCACAAGTGGCTTCCCCTGGCTCTGGACGCCGACCGAGTGCGATACAGCAGCAGGGGGCAGCCAGGCACCCGGCCTACGCAAACTCGCCGCCGCCGCGGCGCTCGAAATGCCCTACTCACTTGCTTTGGCTGTTGCGTTCTCAAACAGCCTGCAGCTCGTGCAAAGCCGAAGGCAGGTTGAGGGCTGCAGCAGGCTTGCACGAGGTGTACAGGTTGCGTTGCGCCTGTGGTGCGCCTGATCTCAGGACAGATGTGCCGATGCTCGAAGATTGAAATACAAGCAATCTCAAAGCGCATTTGAGAGAACTCCAGCCCGCCACCTGGCGGCCGCACAGCACAGCGGGTTGCATTCAGTTGCATCAGTTGCAGGCCACTTTGGCGTCAGGTGCATTGAGTGCGCTGCAACCTACCAAATGCTTCAGCACGTACAACCGTACCAAAGCTGAAGCTGTGGTTGAGCCTGCATTGCTGCCAGCAACGCAGGTTCAGCACCCACCAGCAGTGCCAGCACCCACCCACCAACAACCGGACATGCTCGTTCCTCGTTTTGCTTCGCACACAGACCGCCCCACACCCTTGCCTTGGCGGCCCTGATCCGAGTTACCCAACACCATGTATTAGAAGAAATGTATTAGAAGAAATTGCTACATGATCGCATGATGTGGACCGTGGCACCGCAGCAGGCACGGCACTCGGCGGCGGGGCTTGCGCCCCAATGACTTAAACCGTGCAACCCCAACGCCCCAATGACTCCCAACGCCCCAATGACTCTTTCTACCGTGCCCGTATCAGATGTCCCGAACAAGGTTACACGACGCGGCGGCCTGGCGGTGAATCAGCATTTGTATAGCACAGCTTAGGCACACAGTCAAGACATCTGATGAGACGGGGTGGCACGCGAGAGGTAGCGCAACGCATGCACTGTGCGTCAGCGAGCAGGCGGCGCCAGCTCAGTCTTGGTCCATTGCCTGCGGCTGCTCCTCATCCTCGCTGCCCGCCCCCTCCTTCACATCCAGCTCCAGCTCAAACTCCTGCTCCGAAAACGAAAGGGAGCACAACATAGGGTGCAGCGGTTGTGAGTACAGGGAGTGAGGCGGGACAGCACGATGTGGGTGCTGGGAGTGAGGCAGGGCAGGACGTTGTGTGTGCAGGCAGGGAGGCGGGGCAGCAAGCAGAGGGGTTGAGGGTTGTACGCAGGGCAGTGCAGCATGTGCGCGGCCGGCCTGCCATGCAGTAGCGGAGGCAGGCACTGGACGCGGCTGGCACTGGCTGTGGCTCATGAATTGCAGCACCCACGTGGGCCACACACATGCAAGGGGAGCGCCCCCTCCCCGGTGCCTCCCAATCTCCCAGCACTCTGCCCCACTCCTGCCCCTGCCCCCAGCACCCACCTGGTCGCATCCCATGTACGAGTCGCACATGAAGAAGAGGGTGAGGGTGGTGGGGCCCACCGCCTTGGGGGCCACAAAGTCCAGCCGCACCTTGGCCTTCCGCTGCGGGGGGCGGGGGCACCGGGGGGGAGGGGGCAGGGGATGGGGCGGGGCGGGTGAGCGCAGCAGGCATAGAGCGCAGCCAGGCCGACCTGTATGTTGTCGGGGGTACGCAGGGCAGCGCCGGAGTGCAGCCTCCTGGCAAGCACAGCGAGGCGGGATGGGCGCTACTCGCTGGCGCAGCTGCTGGTCAAAGCAGCACAGCAGTACTGCTGCACATGGAGTGCAGCGCGCAGCTGCCTGCTCTGCCCTGCCAACCCTCCCTTCTCCCCACAAGCAACAGCCAATCCCCACAGTACACCCCACCTGCAGCGTGACCCGCTTGATGGCCAGCAGCGTGTTGGCCGACGTGTCCCCCACCACCAGCCACCAGTTCTCGTCCTTGCGCCCCGGGTACCTGCAGAGCGGGGTGGGAGGCAGCCGCCAGCGGCAATTAGCAAGAGCGCGCCCAAATGTGCTAGACTGCACATCCATACCGCCTGCTGCCGCATGCCATGCACACTACAACAGCGCCACCGTGCAGCTGCTTTACCTAGACTCTCGGCCCCATCCTTGCAGAGTGTATGTGGGTGCGCCTATCACCTGGTTGCAACCACAGGCTGCACCCCCCGCTCCAGCGCACCAAACCCCCACCCGGCCTCCCGCACTCTAGACACAGCACTACAACACGGCCCACCTGGGCGCGTCCACGGGTCGCAGCTCCCCTTCGTACTCCCGCTCCAGCGCCACGCTCAGGCTGACCGGCTCGCCCGCCCGGATGTCGTCGCCGTCCGCCAGCGCGTGGTTGACGCTGATGTCGGGGTAGCGGTTGCACCAGCGGGCCACGTCCTCCAGCTGCGCCTCGCTCATCTGCGGCGGTGGCGGTGGCGGCAGGAAAGGGAAGGGCGCCCACGTGGTGAGGCGGGGGCTACGGGGTGAGGGCGCACTCAGCGCTCTGCTCCGGCAGATTGGCTGGTTTCTTGATCCATGACATTGTAGTCGACCTTGCCGCTGGCTGCACGCCCTGCCTGCCCGCCAAACGTAGGCCTACAGAGCAACGCCCCTTGCTCCGTATGTACCCCACCCCCACCTGCAGCAGCTCCCGCCGCGCGTCGTCCTCCATCTCCATCAGGTCAAACACCGTCTCCACGCCTGCTCACAACAGGGGGCACCAACGGCATGGGAGAAGTGTGAGAGGGAGGCAGGCGGGTGCGGACCAGGCATGGCTGCAGTTCAGGCTGTCGGGGAGCAGGGTGGAGGTCGGCGGCTGTGCATGGCGGCAGGTGGAGGCCGTGCACGTAGGCCCCCAGGATAGAGGACAGCACCCACGCCACAGCAGCGCACAGGCAACGCAACCCCAGATCGCCTGCCCGCCCACCCACACCCACCCTTCTCCGCGCATGCTGCCGCCAGCTCCCGGCTGACGTGGGGCAGCTGCATGAGCACGGGGTCGCGCTGCCACAGCCCCTGCGTCGTCATCTGGCTCATCTCCATGGCTGCAGGGTGGGGCGGGGCGCGGAACGCAACATTGGGGGACTGAACAGGAAGGGATACTGGAGAGAGCGAGGGGCGGACCGGCGGACAAAGCAAGCACGCGATGCAACCCCTGCTGTACTTCAATGCCCCACCAGCCCCCTGCCTGCCTGCCGCAGCACAGCCTGCCCCACCCCAGGCCCCGTTCAATGCTATGCTGCCTACCTGCCAGCGCTGGGTTGAGCCAGCCGGATGATGAGATGACGTCGACCATGGCCTGCAGGAGGCGGCTGGCCTTGCCCACCACCGCGCGCTGGTCGGCGCCCATGTCGGGGTTGAGGTGCGAGCGGGAGAAGTGGGACTGCGGGCGGCGGGGCGGACAGGACACGGCAGGGGGTGAGAGTCGATGTGGGTGCTGTCGATGTGGGTGCTGGCTGGGTCCATGTCGGGGGCGGGCTGGGAGCGCAAACAGCGAGAGTTGTGACGAAGCCGGCGGGGAGCACGAGGCACAGTGCAGGGTTTCGGACAGCTGTGAGGGCACCGAGAGCTGTGAGCCAGAAGGGATAGGGACTGTCCGCCGCCAACAGCTGTCTGGATCCTAGGCTATTGCATACCACAGCACAAGCGCCCGCCCCGCCCTGCCCTGCCCCCCGCCGCGCCCCCCCCTCACCTGCACCAGCGCGTTGACCTTGGTGTGCGGGTCGGTGAACTTGGGCTTGTCCACAGCCAAGGGGGCGTGCTGCAGCAGCTTCTGCAGGGGGGGCAACAGGGCCAGAGGGGACACGGGGGGGGGGGAAGGGCGGCCAGGGGCGTTGAGTGCGTTGGTGCACGTTGGTCCGCCAGCCGCGCCGCGTGCGCCGCTGCCACATCACTGCCAGACGCAGCGGTTGCCGCCCTTGACAGCAGAACCCAAACTCCTACCACACTCATCTTAAGCGGCACCTCCCCCGCACAGACCTGCACCACGCGGCCCTCCCCTGGCTGCATGGGTATCCCAAACCTGGCAGCACAACCTGTTTCCCTCTCCCCCCTGCCACTGCAACCTTCCCGCCACCCCCTCTCCCACACACCTGCACCACGCGGTCCTCCCCGGGCCGCACAGGGATGTCGTCGTACTCGCTGGCGCTGCTCAGGATCTCGAGCAGGCCCTGCAGATGAAGGGAGGGGTGGGCAGGCAGTTGCTGGTGGGGTTGTGCGACAACATGATACTGTGGACGGCCTGGCCGCACGAAGCGCGGGCAGTGCAGGGAGAGAGAAAACTGCAGCAGGCACGGCCGGCCGTTGCGACTGTAAGCAAGGCCCCACCTTGAGCTTGGTCTTGGCAGTGAGGGAGGAGGCAAAGAGCTCGATGGTGGTGTAGGCAATGTAGTAGTAGGCTGCGGGGAGGGGAAGGGGAAGCGGGAAGGCGGGGGAAGAGGGGTCGGGTGAGCAAACAAGGCCCGCAGAGTGGTTGAGAAAGGCTGGGGCAGGTGCGGAGCAACACCACTGGGAAAGCACAACCCCAGCTGCATGTACTCCTCCAGGGCAGGACCCAGCCTTCCATCTGCTGCACCGCAACCATGCTCCCTTCTGCCCGTCTCGTGCCCGGGGTGGGGGAGCGGCCCGTCCACACTTTGCCCAGGACCCAAACTAACAGACACCAATCTATCGCGATCGGTTGTCCCCAAGCCGGCCCACCCACCCGCAATCATGCCCAGGTTGAGCGGCTCCAGGTCCATGTCGTCCTCAATCGACAGCAGCTTGGACTGCGGGGGGGGAGAACAAGGGACAGGTGGTGGGTTAGGATCAGGCACGGCCCACAGCACCATGGGCCAGCGTCGTGCCTTGTGCTGCCATGCGCCTCGCTGTCAGCACAGGCAGCCCAGCCTTGCATTCAGCACACCCAGCCTTGCATTCAGCGCCACCACCCCTGGTGCCTCCTGCCCCCCAACCTGCTCCAGGTCTGCCAGCACGCTCTCCACCAGCTCGGACAGGTGGTCGCTGACGTGGCGGTGGCTCACGCCCTGCATCGGTGGGTTGGAGTGGAACATGAGGCAACGGTGAGCGAGTTGTTGGTTTGACTGCCGGGGCGTGCTCGTGCTGAAGGCTTCCGGCGCCTGCTGCCCAGCACTTTCCATCCGGCTCTTGCCCTCAGGCCCACCCCAGACTCCCTCCTCCTCCAAGCGCCCTGCCTCCCAGCTCTGCGCCCCCTCCCTCCCTCCCTGCCCCCCACTCCCATACCGTGAGGTTGTAGTAGTTGGGGTTCTTGGTGAGGCGGCGGTACAGGAAGGTCCAGGTCAGGTAGTCCACAGCGTCCTGCTTGTTGGAGATGGTGCTGCGGCGGGGGGAACGCGATGGGGGGAAGGGACGGGGGAGGAAAGAGACACAGGTCAGGGGCAGGAGGGCAGCAGGGGCCGGGCGGAGAGGAGCAGGCTAGAGCATGGGGTATGCTTGCTCAGCAAGACGCGCGCTCCCCGCCTGCTGCCCCCCCCCCCCCGGCGCTACTATGGCAACTCTACTTTATAAAGCAATTAGGCACCCACCGTGTGACCACCTCTGCCGCCATGTGGTCGTGCAGGAAGTGGTCCAGGTGGCTCTCAACTGAGGCAGGGGGGGCAGGGGGCACGGGGCAGGCAGGTGAGACGACGGAGGATTGAGAGAGCGACATCCTGGGGCTTGGGCACTGCAGGAACCGACCCGCCAGCTCGAGACTGACCGCCCCTGCTGCCTGCCACGCCAGCAAGCCTACTGCCCGCCTGCCCGCCTGCCACTCAATATCACCACCCACCCACCGGGCAGGGGCTCAAACAGGAACTTCTTGTAGTACTCCTTCTTGGGGGCGTGGCACATCAGCACGCAGCTGCGGGCGGGGAGACGGGAGTCAGGGGCGGCGGAGGCAGGAGTATGCGGGCGTGAATGGGCAGGCAAGCGCAGGAGCAGGCAGCAGTGAGGTTGCGCAGCCAGGCGCTGCTTTGACCAGCCAACATCAACGGGGCCCAAGGCATAACTCGTTGGCTACCAGCAGGCCTCCCTCCCCACCCCGCCCCGGCCCCAGGCTCACATGCCCTGCTCGTCCTGCAGCGGCCTGCTGGCGCGCCCCATCATCTGGAGCAGGTCGGTCACCGGGTAGTCGTTGGTGCCCTGCCCCGTCACATCGTAGTACTGCGGAGTGGGCAGAGTGCACGTGGGTGGGAGGGGCGCAGGAGTCGGCACGCGCTGGGCTAGAGGTAGAAGCCGCGCTCTACACTCTGCTTTATGCAGGCCCTGGTGCAGCCATGCTTCGCGACCTGCCAGACAGACGGCCTACCCAGGCATGTCACCCCCCCGCCCCTCACCTGCGTGCCCATGACCACCACCAGGCGCGCCGCCGCGGTGAGCCCCCAGCACATGGGGGCAGTCGCCACCAGCACCTGCACCGCCCCCGACTCAAACAGCAGGCGGGCCACCGCCTGCTCCCCCTCGCTCTGCGTCTCGTGCAGGAAGGCCACGCCGTAGCTGTGGGGCATACAGGGGAGGGGCGGGGCGGGGCGGGGCGGGGGGAGAGGGACGAGTGTGGGTGTCTGGTGGCAGTTCGTCATGCGGCCAGGTGGGGTGGGGCGGGGAGAGTATGAATGAGCCGTCTTGGTCAAGGCGGCAAGCAGGTGCCCAGGGGCCACGAAGGCAGGCCCAAATCTCCCTTTCAGTCACTCTTCCCCACCTGAGTGAGTGCTTGAGGGCGGGGTCTGAGACACGGTCCAGGTAGGGGGCAATGTCCGCCTCCTCAGCCTGGCCAGGGGGACAACAGCAGCGGGCAGGGGGCAGCGTGGTAAGGGGGCAGTTGCTAGATGGGCAAGAGCCAGCAGGCACAGTGAGGGTCAGGGCAAGGCGAATGGGCGATGTGCACAAACAAGGAAGGAGGGTCAGAGGAGAAGGGGGATGTTGCGGCCGCGTATAACCCCCCGCCGGTTGGACGCCGGCGGCGGGCTAATGATAAGACAGCAGGGGTTGGTGTGGCGCCGTGTTACGTCCACCGAGGGGTGAGGGGGGTGCCTCTCCGTGGGAAAAGAGTCGACGCGTACTGTTGATGCGGGGCAGGAGGATGCCGCATGCAGGCGCAGGCGGAGGCGCACTTCGGCAGGGGAGCGGGGCGGGCGCCGACGCTCTTGCAGCCAATCCTTAGCATGCCACCCTAGAAAGTACACGCTTTTGAACCCACCTGGCGGAACTTGTAGGGCGCGCCGTCTGCCGCAGCATGGGTCAGCAGGTCGAGCGCCGCCATGCGCGCATGCTTGCGGGTGGGCACAAACACGAGGGCGGGCTGGCCGTCGCGCGCGTGGTGCCCAATGGCCGCGTACGTGGGGCGCAGCATGGCCTGCATAGATTGACGGGAAGGCACGCGGGGCGGAATGTGTGAGCAGCGGGTGGGAGGGTGCAAGTCGTGCCTGTGCTGCTGCCTCCCCCCAGCTTCAGGTGGCATGGTGATGGCTCCGACATCCTCATGCGTCCATAGCACATGCGCCCTGACTGCTGTGTGGCACCAACACACCACCCGCCGCCCCGCCTGCCCGCACATCTCCCTGAGCACCCTGCAACAACACCCCACCTGCATGCGCGCCTCCAGGTTGACGATGTCGAAGCCCTGGATGTGGATCTCCAGAGGCACGGGGCGCACGCCTGGCGGAGGAGGAACACGAGGGTGTTGGAGGTGAGCACGCGGGAGGTGCATGTAGTGGGGGCAAGAGGGGGAGGGCAGCGCGCACACCCGCACACTCCAGGCGTGCTGCATGCATCCGCACAAACACCCAGCACCCACCCCAACTGCCCACCAGACACCACCACCACACCCAGTGCGGCCCACCTGGCGGGAAGTTGAAGAGTCCGTGCGAGGTGGCGCCGATCCACTCGCCCACATCCTTGGCATTGGCCAGCGAGGCCGCCAGCGCCAGTATGCGGATGGGCCGCTCCAGCTGGCTGCTGATGTAGCGCATGCGGCTGGTGATGACCTGCGGGGGTGCAGTGGAGGTAGGGGGCCAGTGTGCGGATCAGTGGAGTGGGGTGTGGGATATCGACCGAATGTCCAGCGGCACCTCAGTATGAAGAAAGGAGGCGATGCAGCTGCTGCTGTGCCACATACACAATCAAACCCTACACAGCGTTTTGCTCTGCCCTTGCAGCTGTCTGCTCCTTCCACACCCTCCCCCGTGCCCCCCTAGTGCACCTCCAGCGCGGGCCCGTGCGCTCCTCCCAGCAGGTGCATCTCGTCCACGATGAACAGGGGCACGTCCTGCACCGCCTTGCGCTGCTTCCACCGCCGCGACAGCATGTCCCAGTTCTCGGGGGTGGCGATGATGATGTTGCCCTGCACACGTGTGGGTGCGGGTTGGGCAGGTTCGTAACCAGAAGTAGCATTTGCAGGGCCATTTCCCAACACGTGTGGGGGGTGCCACCCGCAATGACCCCCCGTCACCAGCCCCGCTCCCCAGCCTACCTTTCTCCAGCAGCATGAGGCCCGCCTTCGCCTCTGAGGTCCGCCTGCCCCCCTCCACCTCCACCCACCACCCACAAACCCACTCGAAGGGACCGCCCCCACAACCTCTGCTACCCCCCAGCCCCACCTTCTCAAGCAGCTTCAGGTCCGCCTGCGCCTCCCCCGTCAGCTGCACCACGTTGAGCCCCAGCCCGCCGGCGCCAAACCGCTTGCTCCAGTCGTCGTACCGCTCCTTGGCCAGCGCCTCCAGGGGGGCGATGTACACGGCACTGCCAAGGGGGAGGGGGGAAGCAGTACATATGATGCTGTTAGAACACTTTCGGGACGAACGTCATTTGAGCGATGCGGGTATGAGGCAGGGGGTCGGTGCACCGCGGCAGTACATGCGCTGTGTGCGGGCAGGCAGAAGGTGGCACCGGGGTGGATATGGTTGGAGGCGAGCGCTGCTGAGCAGAGCCAGCGCCGCCCCTGCAGGCCTGCAAGTGAACTGCCCCACCGCCCGCACTCACCGCGCAGTGCACTTGCCCTCCGAGGCCCGCTGGATGCAGCGCAGCAGCGCAAACTCGGCGCAGATCGTCTTGCCGCTGCCGGTGGGTGCGGCCACCAGGGCGCTGTCGTCGGTGTTGTACAGGGCAGTGAACACCTGGGCGGGGAGAAGGCAGGACAGGGGTAGCGCTTTGTGTCAGAAGGGGCGGTGCCGCGGGAGGGAAGTGCACGAGTAGTGGGCGTGCAGCGGTCAACACTGCCGCGCCCGCCAACACCCGGCCATGCTGTGCCCCACCAGGCCGTGCCCCACGCCAGCAGCCCCACCTGGGTCTGGATGGGGTTGAAGTGCGTGAACTGGGTGTAGAGCCGCTCAAAGTCGGGGTTCCTGCGGGCAGAGGGTAGGAGGGCAAATGTTCAGGCAAGAGTGGAGTGCAGCGCTCAGTGTGAAATGCAGGAAGATGGATCAGAGTTAGAGGAGTGAGTGGCGAGGCACGGACGCTGCGGCGGCGTCTGCCACACAGCCACCCCGCCCCGGCCCTGCGAGCCCCTCCCACTCCCACAACCGCCTCACCTGAGCGCCGACACGGGCAGTGGCTGCAGGTCGAGCAGCTCCGTGGGGGGGGCATACTTCTCGGGCAGGATGAGGTGGCGGAAGGAGACGGGCAGCACCGCCTCGCACCCCAGCCACTTGTCGCTCACAACCTGCGGGAACGGGGGATGGAGGGTGTGGGCGGCTTTTCAGGGCTGGGTTCCCAACGCAAACGCTCTACCTCACAGGCACCTTCCTCCGCCCACATTCCGCATTCCCGCAATTTCCTTGCAGCTGCCAGCCCCTCCTGAACTGCCGCCCCTCATCTGGCCCCACCGCCCCAGATGCAAGTGCTGCTGCACCAGCATCTCGCCACAGGCTGCATACACACCCAATCACAAACATCCCGCCAAACCGCTGCCACTCTGCCGACCCCATCAGCCGCCCGCCCTCCCGCCCACCTTGACAAAGTACTGCGGGGGCAGGGGCTCTGCCACGGGCAGCGTGAAGGTCACCAGGTGGTCCTCCTCCGCCAGCTGGCTCTTGAGCAGGAAGTACTCGTGGTGCAGCACTTGCTCTGCGGGGGAGGATGCCGCCAATGGTTATAGGGTAGAGCAGGCGGTGCAGGAACGACGTGCTGAGCAGCACGCGGCAGGAGTATCGTGGCACACGCAAGTGACAGTCAGGGATACGCGCTGCTGGCGCCCCCCCTTGCCCACCCTCCTGTCCCGTAGACATGCCCCACATCCCGCTCACCCGAGTCCGAGTCCTCCACAATGATCCAGAAGGGCTCCACCATGCCGTGCAGCTTCTCGTCCCACTGCAGGGCGGGAGGGGCGGGAGGGCCTTGTTATGCCAGCACAGGCTCTGGCCACGCCGCACCCACTTCTATGCGTCAACAGCGCCCACTCACCGAGCGCGCACGCTTTCAACATTTGCACCCGTATCCTTCCTAACACAGCTGCAAGCCCAGCCAACCCAGCCCCACGGTTGCCCCCACCTGGAAGTCGGGCGTGATGGAGAGGTCGACCTTGAGCACTGACCGAGTGATGGGCTGCACATGCGCGCTCAGCTCCAGGCGGGGGAACTGGTGGATCAGCCTGCGTGTGTGGGGGAGGGGCCATGGAGGGCAGGGTGTAGTGTTGAGGACCGGGCCGCCAGGGTGGCACGTGATGGAGCAAAGGATGGGAAGCTTGCACCAACAGCCTTCTGGACGGCCCTCGGCATCCTTCGCTCCTGCCTGCCCCAAGCCCCGCCCCGGTGCTCACCACAGCATTGCCCCGCGTCCAAACGGCACTCACCCCATCCCCCCGCCCCCCCCACCTGTGCACGGTCTTGCCCATCTTTGGGAAGCGGATGAGCTCTCCAATCTCCTGGGAGTTGAGGTCGTACCAGCGGTCCCAAGACAGGTCCTTCTTCTCAATCTGTTGAGGAGGGGAAGCGGGGTACGGGGGCAGGAAGGGAGCGCAGGAGTGTGACATGAAGCAGAGGGGGATTTGCGGCGGCGGCGTTCAGCGGGGTGTGGCCACAGTCTGTGCGGAGCCGTGCGGAGCAAGATGTTGCTGGCGCTTCCCTTGCCAGCGCTTGCCTTGCTCCCTGCCCCATGCCGCCCCCAGCCACACACAAACCACCCACCAGTCCCAGCCCCCCACCTTGGACAGGATCTCGTATGGGATGCCCTTGAACTGGCGCAGCGGCGTCTGGCTGCCCCACTGCCGCCGCATGACGCACTTGGACAGCATGAGCGCCTTGTCCGTCAGGCCCGCCCACCCCCGCCGCATGCACACCTCGAAAAGGCAGCGCATCAGGCGGCCGGCTGCGCAGGCGGGGTGGGGAGGCAGGCGGTGAGTGCGGTGCATGTCATGCTGTGCTCCAGGGAACGAGGCAAGCGTACTGCCGGGCAGCAAGCTCTCCATGGTGCCCCGTGTTGACATGTACCGGCACAGCTCAGCATTGACACCGCAGCTCCTGCCACCCCCTGCTCACCGCTCTGCGTGACGTACACCATGTCCGAGGTCAGCGCCAGCCCCTCCAGCTTCAGCTGGCTGATGTAGGCCTGCGGGGTGGGGGGAGGGAGGGAGGTGGTGAGGATGAGGGGTTGCACAGTGCAGAGGCAGGGTGGGCGGTGGTGAAGGTGCGCGGTCCAGCCAAGGGCGCACGTGTGCCTGAAGCAGTAAAGGTAACCAGCAAAGCATCCTCCCGCACCACGCACCACTGCAGCAGCAACCCCACTGCCACCATCGTCTCCCTGCAGCAACCCACAGCCCCCCGCACACCTGCAGCAGCACGTTGATCTTGGCGGTGGGCTCGTCCAGCGACTCCTTCACCGGGATGGGCACCCGCTCAATCAGCTTGGCCAGCTCCATCTTCTCCTCCTGATGAGAGGCAAGGGGCAGGGGGAGGCGGGGAGCGGAGAGGGGTGAGTGGGCAGTCAAAGTCCTGTGGTGGCAGGGCAAGGAATGGACAACACATGGCAGGCCGCATGCCCTGGCCAACGGCAGCGCCAGCTTCCCCACCGCCAAATGCCTGCCTCACTGCTGCCACACTCTAAGCGCTCCAGCCCCCAGCCCCCAGCCTGCCTCACCTCGCGCACGATCATGTACTTGAACTCGTCTGCCAGCGAGAAGAGGCGCAGCAGCTCAATCTCCCCCATGGTGGGCTTCAGGTGCTCGTTGAACGAGGAGATGGTGCGGTAGCTGACATAGTACTGGGAGGCAATGCTGCGGCCGGGGGGTGGTGGGAAAACGGGGAAAAACAAGGTGAGGGGCAGGCGGGCAGACGGCAGAAGCATGCAGAGGCACGTGGTACCGGGAACAGCCGCGTGGCGTTCCACTCATTGCCACACATGTCCCCCCCAACCCCCAACCCCACCCCTTACTCACCGCCCCAGGTCTGTGGGCTGCAGGTTGCCCGACCGCCGGTCGTACTTGACCAGGTTGTGCTTGTCCAGGATCACGGCAGCGCTGTGGGCCAGGTCGAGTCGCCGCTCCTGCACGATGAGGATGGGGAGGGGCGCAGGGTCAGCTTGTGAGGGCAGTGGCAACACGAATGGGCGGGGTGAGCGCGAGGATGTGCGCCTGATGCAGCCGCGGGGTCTGCGGCACCAGCATGGCTGAACAGTGCACCCCAGCCTGCGCCTGTTGACCCCACCCCGCCCCACCCTACAAGCCTGGGGGTGCCCGCCCCACCTGCATGAGCGGGTCTGTGTCCAGCGCGTCGATGGGCACGCCGTACAGCTGCGGGTTGCACAGCATGCGCACGTACAGGTAGCTGCAGGGGGAGGAGGAGTGGGGGCGGCAGGGGGGACAGGTGTGGAGTCTGGTGGAGTCTGGTGGAGTCCGGTGGAGTCAGGTGGAGTCGGGTGGTTGCAAACAGAGCCGACGTATAACGTAGCCGCCCAACCCGACGCGACACACTGACCCCATGGCTGGCCAGCAACTACACAGTTACAGCGCCCCGACCCACCCACATCCCCCCCTCCCTGTGCTCACGTGTACCCCAGCCAGGAGGCGGCGTCCCGGATGTTCTGCACCGTGCCCAGCACCACCTCGGCGTTGAGGTTGTCCGGCACCGTCTGCACGTACTGGCTCTCGATGGGCAGCTGCATGTTGAACAGGCTGAGGTAGAACTGCAGCTCGTTGTGGGCTGCAGGGGGGCGGATGGGGGGGCGGAGACGGAAGGCGGGGGAGGCGTCAGGGGCGGGGCAGGTGGGCAGGATTGGGCTGAAGAGGGACCCCAGCGGGGATGCTTGCAACTTGGCAGCTGGCAGCAGTCCCGCTCTCTGAGCCTCAGGCTGTGCAAGGGTGAAAGGCGAATAAACCCGCAGCTCCAGGTGTAGCGGCCACCACTGGCACCTGCTCCCAGCCTCGTCCCAACACAAGCGCTCACAAGTGATGATGATGCCCTCCCCAAAGGTGTCGAACTGCGGGCGTCCCGCACGCCCAAACATCTGCATGACGTCCAGCGGGGACAGCTCCATCCAGGCGGACTTGACCGGGTTGTACACCTGGGGAGGGAGGGAGAGCAGGGGGAGCACACAGGTGTGGTGTGGTTGGTGCATCGGCAGTAGTTGCAGGGGACAAACAGGGGGCGCTGCAACCACAGGAAGACACAAATCTCCACCCCCACCGCCCTGCACCGCACCCCCACCTACCCACTGCCCCCGCACAGCCAACCCTGCCCCACCGTCCCCCACCTGCGTGCCCTTGATGATGACGGTGTGCGCCGGCAGGTTGACGCCCCACGCCAGGGTGGCGGTGGACACCAGCACCTGCAGGAGGCAGGGTGGGGTTGAGGGGGGCATGGGATATGAGAGAGAGTGGACAAGAGTTTTATGGCGAGGCAGGGAGGCGGGCAGGCAGGGAGGCACACCTGGCATCCAGCTGCCGCACCCACACGCTTGCTCAGGCACACACCGCAGGTGCAGAATGCAGGCACGCACACACATCCGCAGCACCACGAGTGCCCACAAACCTGGATGTGCCCGTCTGCAAACAGGTCCTCCACCAGCGTGCGGTCGGCACGCGCCATGCCGGCGTGGTGGATGCCAAAACCGTAGGGCAGGATCTCCCGCAGGTCAGAGTTCTTGACGCCCTCCGCCTCAGTCTGTGACAGGGGAGGAGGGAGGGTATGGAGGCAGAGGTGTGGGAGAGGAGGGGGCACGGCGGACATGGTTACTAAAGCAGGAAGGCAGCGTCAAGACCGGAGCAGCGCCGGTTCCATGCACCCCTGTCCACCGCCCACACAACACGTCACAGCACGGTGACATGCCCGCCAGGCCCTGCCCCCCACCTGCAGGATTTCGCGTGACGCCGAGTCGTCGCGCATGATCTTGGCCAGCGTGTCCTGCTTCAGGCACTCCTCCTTCAGGAACCTGCGGGCAGTGGACGTGTTGATAGGCGTGTTGCACATGTGTCACACATTGGTCATGTTGATGGAGCGGGGAAGCTGGTGCCAGAACAGGGCATGCCAGAAATGCCCAGGATGTCCGCCTGCCACAAGCCTTCCCGTCCTGCCCGGCCCGGCCCCCACAGAGACGCCAGCCCCCGCCAGCCCAGCCCCACACCCCACCAGAGCCACTCACCGCGCTGTCTTTGCCGTCTCCTTGCGGCTGTGCACAAAGATGAGCACCTGGTGCTTGCCCGCAGCCTCCATCACCTGAGCAGGGCGGGGCAGGGACGTTACGACGTGCACTGATCAGGATCGTGCAGCAGTGCTGGGCAGGCAGCTCCAGAGGCAGCAGAGCATCAAGCAGGGGAGTGCCCGCCCAGAGTTCTCACCCGCATCCTGCCCTTTAAGTACTGACCTCTCCCTAACCCACCCACCCGCCACGCCCCCCACTTTGGCGTGTTGGCCCCCCTGCCCCCCCCCCCCCCAGCCGCCGACCTTGTTGTAGCAGATTTCGTTCATGAGCTGGAAGCGCTGCAGCGGCTTCTTGATCGTCACGCCAATGTACTGCTGAGCCAGCGGGCAGGGCCTGCGGGGAGAGAGACGGGCACGAGGGCGGCAGGTTGGGTGGGGCAAGAGGGCGAGGCAGAGCAGGGTGACCCTGCTTGGGAAAGGGGTGCAAACATTGCGCACGTGCTGCCCGCTGGCCCAAGGCAGGACATGAGCCAGACCCGCTGCCGGTGATCTGCTGGTGCACCTGACGCCCCCGCCTCGCTGCCCGCCCTTTCAAATCTGTGGCTCCTGATCAAGCTCCTGCAATGCCTTGTCCGCAGGAACCCACACACTTGCACGCACAAGCAAGCAGCCGCCCATCACCCGCAGCCAGCCCCGCCCACCTGAAGGAGTTGTCAAAGTAGAAGAGGCCCTTCTCCGCCTTGACCCTCAGGAATGCGGCCACGTCCTCAAAGTTGGGCAGCGTGGCAGACAGGCCCACCAGGCGCACCATCTCCTGGGTGGTCTGCACAGCAGGACGGATGAGAACAGGAACAGGGAAGGGTGAGAAGTGGGCAACATTTGCAGAGCTCCATGCCCAAGGTGGTCTCTGCGGTGTAAGCCAGGGGGGCGGACGTACGGGAATCCAGCTGCTGACAACTCACGGCCCGTCACAGCCCAGCACAAAGTCGAACAGCCACTGCCCACGGCGGCACATGGCCATGCCTGCATCCTGCACCAGGCACACACCCCGGCACCCTGCGCCCCGCAACCCCGCTCCCCGGGCGCACCTCGATCTGGCGCACTGTGCGCGCCACGATGGACTCCAGCACCGCCCCGCGGTCGTCGTGCAGCAGGTGGATCTCATCGATGATCACCAGCCGCACCAGCTGGGTGTAGGTGCGGTCGCCTGCAGGAGAGTGCAAAGGGGGGCCACGGGAAGGGAGACGGGAGTGGGATGCAGGCAAGAGCATGGTGCGGGGTGACGCAGGTGTTGAACCAAGGCTCTCTCCCCTGCCCTGGAGCATGCCAGACCCGGCTGCAATCGGTTTGACGTCCTGCCCCAGACCACCCGAACACACACGCCACTCACCGCTCTTGCGCGTGATGATGTCCCACTTCTCGGGTGTCACAATGATGACCTGCGTCTCGTCAATCTCCTGCTTCGTCAGGCTCATGTCGCCCGTCAGCTCACGCACCTGCAGGGCAAGGAGTGCAGGAGGCATCAGCGCAGTAGGGTGATGGGTGGAATGGCAGGGGAAGTAGAAGGTGGCATGTAAGACGAGGGGTGGACACGTGGGTGCAGCAGGGGCAGGCCTCGAGTCCCTCTGTGCTCTGTTCAGACCCACACATGGTGGGGAAAGCAGGGTGGCTGTCGACCGAGAACAGCTGCTCTTGCAGGGCTGGTGCCGACAGTCTAAGGACCCTTCCAGCAACCCCCCCTGCAGCCCCCCACCTTGACACCGTAGGGCTCCAGCCGCTGCCCAAAGTTGCCCACCATCTCGGCCACCAGCGCCTGCAGGGGAGATGAGTAGGCACTCAACGGCACACAAGGAGGGCAGCAGCATGGACGCATACTGAGCAAGCCTTCTTGGCGCAGACACACCCTGCACTGCTGCCACACAGGCACTAACCTCCCTGGAGCCAGTGTGCTTGCCCCTTCCCAACCTCAACCCTCCCCTCCCACCCACCTTCATGGGCGCCACGTAGATGATCTTGAAGGCGGAGGTGTCGATGGAGCCGTCCTCACGCCTGACAGGGGGGGGAAGAGCGGAGGAGTGGGCAGGAGGGTGCGTGCAGGCAGGTGAATACAGGCGGGCCAGAGAGGTCGTCGTCTGGTATGCTCTGCCTCTGCTCCCAAAGGGAGCAGCCCATAAGCAGGCAAGCAGTCAGGCCCAGCACAGGTGGCCCACCCCCAGCCCACCTGTGCAGGCCGATCTCGTGCAGCATGGTGAGCATGGCCACGTTGGTCTTGCCCGCACCCGTGGGGGCGCACACCAGCATGTTCTGCACGAGGGTGGGGAGTGGGAAGAGGGGAGCCGAGTCTCCGTCAGGGGGGCGGGCATGGGACCACAGGAAGGGCAAGCGCACACTCACACGGAGCAGCACGACGGCGTACTGCTGCCTGCTGTGGCAGAAGCCGGCCACATGTCAGGCGCCCGCTCACCTCCCCAGAGTACAGGGCGCACTCGCAGACGCGCGACTGGATGCGGTTCAGGCTCTTCATGCCCTTGAACCCGGGCTGCGCCCACTCGGGCAGGGCGGAGATCTCCACCAGCGTCTCGCCTGCGGCCGGGTGGGGGTGGGGGGTGAGAGGCAGGGTGACGGGTAGGGAATGCTCCAGGGTAATACATCAGTGGGCACAGCACAGGAGATGCCGGGCCAGCAGCAATGCCACACGACAGGCCCCGGCGCTCACCGTCGCCAAAGGGCTTGGGCTTGAGCGCGGGCACGTGCACCTCCTCATACCCCTTGTGCACCGTGCGGTACGAGCCCTGCAGCGGGGAGGCGAGGCAGGACACGGCCGCATGACCAGTCGTGATCAGGACTCACTGGGATCAATGCAAGGCATGCTCCCAGCAGAGGGTGCGCTGCATGTGGGCTGCGTAGCTGCCTGCCCAGGCGCCCGCTGGCGCCAGTCTGCCAGCCTGCCAGCCTGCCGCATGCACCTTGACGCCTGCCGGGGCATAACCCGAACAACCTTCCCCCCGCCCCACCTGCGGCAGCGTGCACTGCTTGCTGCTGTTGAAGTGGGAGCCCTGGGCAAACGCCAGGTTGTCAATGTCCAGGTTCTTGCGCCCAGCAGCGGCGGCGCCAGCGCCGCCGGCCTCGCCGCCGTCCTGGCCCTGGCGCAGGCGGCGCGCCTCTTCGCGGATCGACCGCTCCACGGCGCTCTGCCGCTCGCGGGCTGCAGGGGCGAAGAGGAAGGGCGGGGGGAGAGGCGTGCCAGGTCGATGCAGGGTGATGCGGCGGTTATGTGGGCTGTGCCCCGCTTTCCTTGCCACCATCGCCATCTCAACTGCAGCACCCGCTGGCTGCTTCGACCTTCCCCTCCTGCCCTCCTGTCAGTGCCGCCACCGACCCGGCCCACCCACCGGAGGCGCGCGTGGCGTGCAGTGCATCCAGGATCGCGCGCGTCTCCGCCCCCGCCTCCATCTCAGTCTCCACGCGCTGCCGCGCCTCGTCGTCCTGCGGATGTGCACACCAAGGCAGTGGGTGAGATGCAGCAATACAGGCTTGTGTGGTCAGCGTAGGAACTGCTGCCATTGCCGGTGCACAATGCATGCCCTGCTTGCACCGCGGCCCATGCGGCCCTGAGCTTGCCCAACTGGCCACGTGCCACAAGGTCGGCATCGCTGTGCTGTCGGCCACCAGCCCACACTGGCCACCACACCATGCCTCTTGCCCCGCTCTTCTAGTCCGCCCGCCCAGCCCAGCCCCCCCACCAGGGCCCACCTCTGTGCGCGCCAGTCGCATGCACCACACGATGCGCATCCTGTTCTTCAGCAGCTCCTTGATGAGCTCAAACCGCTCAAAGTCGAGCAGCATGACCAGCTTGTTCTCAACCTCACGCGGCTCGGGCAGCTGCGAGGCAGGGGAAGCAGACCAAGCGCGGGAGCGGTAGGCCAGGGGATCAGGAGAAGGCGGGAGAGAGGGGGCGGCACAGCGGTGGCACAGAAAAGCAGCTACTGTAGCACTGTTGACATTAAACACGCGCCAGCAGCAGCCGCCACTGCTTTGCCGCCCAGCGCTGGCCGCCGGTCGCCACGCTCACCACCCAGCCTCAGCTGTGCAGCTACTTGAGATTGTGCACCCCTTAGTCAGCTTCTGCACAGCTTCACGCACATATTCTTCAGCAGCAGCTTGTAAACCCCATCCGCCAAGCCAGCCTGCATCCCATCCTGAAAGATGCTGCATACCCTCCTGCACCCTGTGCGCCCACCTGTTGCGCAGCAGCTCGTACAGGTGGCAGGCAAAGTCGGTGTGCAGGCCCTCGTCAAATCCCGCATCCCCGCCTGCAGCGCAGCCCCCCTGCCCGCAGAGAAGAGCGAAGCTCACACACCCGCCCGCACCGCCGCCACCCCCGCGCCCTGCCACCCTCCAACCCAGCACAACACCACACCACACACAAGGAACACACGAGCCAGATGCCCACCTCGAGCGCCTCAAACACCTCCTCCGCCAGCTTCTGTGCAGCGTTGGGGTCAATGTCTCCCATCGCCTTGGAAACGCGGCGCTGCAGCCAATAGGCGTCAATCTCCTGCACAGGGATGCCATCATCAGCCGCCTCCTCCCCAGCGTCGACATCCATGCCGCCGGTGCGCACGCCCCCCGCGCCGCCCTCCTCCTCCGCCTCCGCCTCCTCGTCCTCGTCGTCGTCCTGCGGGAGGGGGGGGGAGCGTGCAGTTGGGAGGCAATAGGGAAGGGCGGTGCGGGCACTCACAACGTGCACCGTCAGCGCCTGGCTGCACGCTGTGTCAGTGCTGGTGAACGTGGGGGGAAACCACGATTGCCCTCCCCGGAGCTGAAGTGAGCCGTCGCATATGCCTCCCATGTAACCGATGCCTTCCACTCCCACACCACTCACCACAATCTCCCGCATCTCCTCCTCCTCCTCCTCATCCTCCTCGTCCTCAAACTCCACCGCCACCCCAATCTCCTCGTCCAGCAGCCCCTCGTCGCCGCCGGTAGCAGCGGCAATCTGCAGGGCGCGGGCGGAAGGGGTGCGGGGGGGGAGGGTGAGCCGGGGGGTACGTATGTGGGACGGTGGCGCCCGGGCACTGGTAGGTTATAGTCACCACAGAACTGAGGGGAGCTTGCAGAGGCCGGCTGCCACCCGACCCCAGCAACAGCACCGTGACGCCGTGCACTGCCGCCCGCCACTACCCAGGCATTGTAACATCTCCTCTCACTTGCTGCCACCTGCCCTTGTGACGCGCTGCGCGTACGCATCTTGCCCAGCACTGCCGGCCCCTGCCAAAAGCACAGCTTGCAGTGGCAGGGCAACCTGCTGAGGTGGCAGCCACTCACCGCTGCCTCCTCTGCCGACGCGTAGTCTGTGATCATCTTTCCCAGTGCCACCAGCTGGGCAAACCGCTCGTCGGGCACCGACCCCAGCAGCTCGTTCACCTCCTTGTGGCGGGCGGGGTCCTGTGGCGTGGGACGAGGAAGGCAGGGGCGGGAGGAGCGAGAGCGGTGCGTAGTGAGTACGTGACAGGCAGGGCATTACGCCTCGAGTAGGGGAAGGGCATGCGCACCGCCACAGGCCGACAGCTGCGTGCCAGCCAGCCAGCATCAGCATCAACACACCGGCACCGGCGCCAGCGCTGCTAGCCAACCCAGCACATCAGCCAGCCAGCCAGCCAGCCAGCCAGGCAGGCCCTATGCCCCTCACCGTGAGGCGGTCGTTCTTGAGCGCTGCCAGCACCTCGTCTGCCGCGCCCCGCAGCACGTCGGCGGGCTGGTCCCCAAACTGCCCCTGGATCACGCTCAGCAGCGCCTCGTACGCCTCCCGCGTCTCCTTGGTGCGCGGGCGGTACAGCCCGGCCGTGTCAATGTCCAGCACAGACATGCCGGCGCCCGCGCCCTGCACACACATGGAACGCAGCATGCATGAGAATTGAGCACATGAGCGTGGGGGCGGTGCCAATACCCCGCAAATGACTTGTTGGCAGTCTCCCCTTGTGTGCAGTGTGAGGAGGGGAGGGAGGGCGTGGCGGAGAGCAGGGGCGGGGTGCGCTGGGGCACACTGCTGCTGCTCTTACTGCTGCTGCTGCTGCTGCGCCAGCTGCTACACAAGAGGCGGAGCAGCGCTGCCTGCCCTAATGTGCTCCTCGTAACATCCAGCCTGCCAAAGGTAGGCCCTGTTCCAGCCGCAGCACTCGCCCGGCACCCTGCCCCACCCAGCCCCGCCCCCCAGCCGGGCATCACCTTGCGGCGCTTGGGCAGGTCCATCTCCCCCTCGCCCCCCGCATCACGCTTCTTGGCAGGCTTCTGCTTGAGGCCCTCTGGCCGCTCCCGCGCCACGCGGTCGCCCATGCTGCCCTTCATACGCCCCCACAGCGTCTCCGCCGACCCATCGGGCTCACGGCCAGCGCTGGTGCGCTGCTCCGCCGTGAGCACGAGGTTCGAGTTCTGCGGGCAGGGCAGGAAGCAGAGCAGGGAGCAGAGTAAAGCAGCTGCAGCAGCAGCAAGAGCGGGCAAGTGGCGGCAGCGTCTGGGTGGCGGCGGTGATGAGACGCCTAGTGGCAGCGCGGCCCGGGCTGCAACCGTTGCAGCCGCATGAACACCAAATGCTGGCGTGAACAAAGGGTGCTGGGGGGCGACGCGCAAACGGCAGGCCCCTGCTGCTCGCGGCGAGACGGGGGTGCCGCCTAGGGTCGTTCCGCTCGTGCTGAAAGGCTTTGCCGAGCTTAATCAAGACCATCTGGCAGCCTGGGGGCGCCAACAGAGACCATGCAGTGCCCTGCAGCAGCCGGCTCGCGCCACTGCCCACTTACCGCTTTGTAGTCATACTGCTTGAAGCGGGCAAAGTCCTCCGCCCTTGTACCCCCTCTTCCCGCCATGGCTAGTTGCTGCTCAGCTCAGACTCGCATCCGATCGCGCCCCACACAGCTCTAGCCCGGGCGCCGCTGGCAGCGAGTGTCGTTGATCTGGTGCTGATGGTGTTGGCACACTCAGGGGCCGCGAAACTGTCTTCACTCTCGTCGAGCTGGCATGCCGTGGCATGCTTTCCCAAAAACTGGCGATCCTGCCCCTGCAGGTCACGGGATCCAAGTGTCTGCTGCTCGCTACACACATCACGCCTTGTGGGTTGGCCCGATCAGCGAGCTGTCCCAAATGCAGTGTCTTGCCGCTCACCGGCGCCTGGCGCCCCAAGCAGTCGCTTCCAGGTCGCCCTGCAGCCGATTCAACGGGTTGATCTCCCGTCCCGCTCCTCTGCGGCACCTGCAGCGCCTGCCCCAGCCGGTGCGCACTTCCAAGGCGCAGTACCTTCTCGCAGCCTCTGTCGGCGCAGCCTCTGGCACAGTTGAGAGCCTTAACCAACGTTGGAAGTGATCCGCTGCGCGCTGCAAGCAACAGGCGCTTCAGAGCCGCTGGCCGGGACGCTTTCTGCCCCCCGCCGCTGCCCGCCGACCTCCCCACTTTCCCCCGCCCATGTGCAGGCCCCTCAGCAGGCGCGGGCTTCGCAGCAGCAGTATGGCGGCGGCCAAGGCATGTACCCGCCGCTCTACCAGAGTGAGCACTAGCAGCAACGGAGGGCTGCCCGGTGTGCAGGCTGGAGCAGGGAGGGCAGGCTTGACACATTGCACGCAGCCCCCCACGCGTGCTCCTCGTTCCTGTTTCTTCCCACCCCCACCCCCCTTGGCAGCCTTACGTTGCTGCGTGGGCTGGCAGCAAAAACATAGAAGCAGCCACTTATTCTCAGCTGATGACAGCCCCATTCAGGATTTGCCGCACCTGCCGCTGCTCCATCCTCCGCTGCCCCCCTCCCCCTGCAGACGCCCACGCCACCCCCTAGGGACATTTCCATCCCACTCAGTTGACATATGTACCACCAATGTCATCCTGATAACCTCCTTCATGCAGGCCCGCAGGAGGCTGGCAAGCTGGATGAGCAGCAGGAGGACATGCTGAGGGTGGGCACGGCGCTGCGCAACGTCGGATGGCTCAGGTGTGGCCTCCTGGTGTGGCCTTCGGTGCTCCGATTCCGACCCCTGCCTTGTGGGCATCTTGAAGCGCATGTTTCACGGCTTATTGCGTCACTTGGGCCAGCTTCCCTCCTCCCACCTCCGAACCCGTTGCCCTCCTGCCTGCCCTCCCCCACGGTGTGCGTGCACCTTCCGGGCTCGGCTGTGCCTGGGAGCCGGCTGTGCAATGGGCAGCACAGATCAGCCCTGCAGCCGTATTAGAAGCCCTGTTCTTGCAATCCGCAGGCCAGCTCACCGCCCCCACCATGCATCCCTGCCTCTACACCCCTCCCCCCCTGCAGCTTCTGGGGCCAGCTGTGCCTCACAGTGGTCTCCACCACCATCCTGCTCTTCAGCACGGGAGTGTCTGGCAGCGGGCCTGCACAGGTGCGTGGCTTGGCGCTTGCTGGGATGTGGGCACCGGGGTGTGTGCAGCTGGTCTGTGCAGCCCTGGCGATGGCGGCTCCCTTTCGGGGCACGCTTGCTTGGCAAGGTCCCTGCGCCCTGCTGCCCAGGCCTCTACCCGCACCTGCGCACGCCGCCATGCTGGCGCAATGCTCCATACTGCCCTGGACACTCCTGCTTTTCCCACCATCCTTGTCCTGCCGCCGCAGCACGTGCCACGTCCCCACCCCACTGCAATAGGCCCAACCAACCCCTCATCACAATTCTACGTTATCGATCTGCATCCCTCCCTGCCTCCCCCTCGCTTCGTTACGTTATCGATCAACCTCCCTTGTGCCACCCCCCACCCCCCCGCAGTTCACCTTCATCGACCTGGCCACCCTCTTTGGCATTGTGTGCGGCTACATCTCCACATTCCTAGCATGGTCCTACACACGCGCGGGGCGCAAGCTGGGCATGCTGCAGGTGCGGCGGTGCAAGGACGGGGCAGGCGGCGTGCGCAGCGTTGTTGAGTCGGACGCGCGGCCGATGGGCGTTTTCATGTTGTGGATCGGAGCGTGCGCTGAGTGCAGGCGCTGCCAAGCGCACTTCCCACAGGCTGGCTTCTCCACCTGCCTCCTGCCTGCTGTCCACCCATCGCCTGTCTCCCTGACAGCTTCCATATTCAAAGGGACCCGTTCTCTCGCCCCGCTCCACGCCTGACAGGAAGCTTCTTCTCTGCCGCCCGCCAGCTCACCCTGTTGCCGTTTTCCCCTCCAACACGTCCTGACCAAGATCATGCACGCGTATCTTGCTCCTGCAGGAGGTGAAGCTGTCCAGCATTGCTGGCACCGTCATTGCCAACTCCAACCTCAACCTGCTGGGGATGGGGGCAACCATCATTAGCCTGCAGGTAAGTGGGGGAAACTTGCTGTGGGGAGGGTGGCAAGGCTGATGGCTACCTGGCTCCACTCCCACCTCGGCTGCTGGGTAGGTGGGGCTCCCATTGGCAGGCTGCAAGTTGATAACCACGGGGGGCGTGCCAGCTTCAACTTCCATCTTGCTTGCTTTCTGTGCGTCGGCACGCCTGCCGGCTTGTTTGCCTCCCCCCGGAGTCTGCAACCCTGCACAAACCCCCGCACTGCCCTGGCATACCTCCCTCCCTCCTTGGCAGGCCATCGTCGGCAGCCTGGTGGCCAAGACCCTGTCTTCAGCCAGCACGGGCGCCTTCTACGGCGCGCAGCGCGCAGCGGCGCCGCCCGTGGCATTTGACGTGTTCAGCGTGCAGGTGCGTGCTGTGATGTGCTGTGCGATTGCCGTGCTGCCTGCGCTGGTTGGCAGCACGACTGTGGGACGCATAGGAAATGAGGCTCTGCGCACCGCACCCTTACACCAACGCTGCTGGATGAGACGGCATGCAGCTGATGCTCCGGTGCGTAAGGGGGAGGGCAGGCGCGTAGCACTGCCGTAACGCTGGCCCACCCGTGCTGTGCCCTCATATGCCATGTCATGCTCTTCTGTACCTCCCCACACAGGCGTGCACCAATACCATCATGGCGCACTTTGTGGCCATGCTGTTCAGGTGAGCCGGCTAGCGGGGTTCATTGGCTGGGGAGGGGGGCTTGGATGACGCGCTCTGGTGCACCCGCCCGCCGCGCCCGCCGCCATGCACGCAATGCCGCTCCGCCCTCTAGTACACCCCGTTGCCCACCCACCACTCGCCCCTGCTGCAGCAACTGGATCCTGCATGTCGTGAACAAGTACAACAAGAAGCAGACGGAGCGGGCGGCGGCGCTTGCCGCAGACTACTCTCCCTCTGCACCGCCCATGCCTCCCAACATGTACTGAAGGGGGACCAGGGAGGTCTGGAGCCGGAATGAGTGCATGCATGCTGTTGCAAAGCCTCTCCCTTTCTGATGCACTGATTTCGATCTGAATGAATACCCTGAACGCTTCAGAGCTCGAAGGCTCGTTGTAAAGTCCGACCTGTCTGCCAGGGGGAGTGAAGGTTCCTGCATGAGGGCCAGATTGGTAGAGATTCGAGGTGGCCATCCCGTTGTGTATTCATCCCACACGCTCCACAAACACGGTGACAGTAGCAGCTCGTCTACTTTACTCAGTGGAGAGCAGAGCAGCGATGGGCTTCTCGTGGCAGAAGGCTTCCGGCAAGCAGGCGGCTCCTCCTCCGGCGGGCCCCTCCCAGTTCCTCGCCCAGGGCATGGAGGCAGTGCCTCTGGGGAGCCCCCCAGGTGAGGCAGGCGTCCGCTTGCCACGAAAGGAAGGCTGGCTGCCCAGGTAGCTACCCCAGCTAGCTTGCGTGCCGCGTATGCATACTCAGCGACGCGGTGGCCACGATGTTGAGATAAGTACTAGCACTGGCGCAGCAGTGAGGCACAGCAGTGAAGCGCGAACGTGGCAGAAGGCCAGCAGGCACCCATCGCCGCCGGCACGTGCCGGGCGCCGCCTTGCGCTTCAACCCGCCAGTCCTCCCTGTGATCAAACTCCATACACTGCCAACTTCTCACTTCTCTGGATCTGCCCTTGCCTTGTTTCAGCCCCGGCAGCACCGGCCTCCCCAGGCCCGCGGGTAGCATCCTACACCAACCCAACCTATGCGCCGCCCGCCGCCAGCGCCCAGGCGGCCGATTGGCGTGAGCCCGTCATCCACGCCATGCAGCCGGCCAGCGAGCCCAAGGTGGGAATGGGTTCACAGCTTCCTGGCGTTGGGCGGCAGCCTGCAGCAAGTGGCTGGGAGTGCAAGTGGCAGTGGCAGGGCCAGCATGAGGGTGGCCGGGTAGGGGCAGCGCCAACACCTGTTTGCAGCCGTCTACACTCAACACAGACACGCCAATGATTGGAGTGTGTGCTCAGCTGTCCCCTGCAGGCCAAAAAGCGCGCGCTGGCCAACCCACTCCTCTGCCTGCTGCCGACCCTTCAGGTGGGTGGGCAGGGCGGGGGCGTGAGCTGGGGTGCCTCGCCTGTTTGGTTGCCAGCTGCTTGGCACAAGAGCGTCCTGTGCATGCGCTCTTGGCAGCAGTGCCGCGCCTGTGCCGCACCTGCCATTCTGGTCGCTTGCCTGCACGGGTAGCCTCCTGCAGCGCTCAAGGCACCAACTCGCTGCTTGCCTGCAAGCCTTTGCATGCCAGGAACCCTCCAGATGCTCCTTGTCCCTCCAGCACGCCCCTAATTTCCACCCCCCCTGCCGCCTGCCGCAGATCCTGTCGGCGGTGGCCCTGATTGTGGTGGTGGCCGTGAAGCTGGAGGACAGGGAGAGCATGAGCAGCAGCACAGGGGCGTCCGTGTCCACAACCACATGTGAGCCCAGCCAGCCAGCAGGGCAATCAGGGGGGGCCGATCTGAGGGAGGGTAGGGAGGGAGGCAGTTTAGCGCCAGGTTTCCCAACGGTGCAGCGGAATACCCGTCCGCCTGCTAGCGGGGAAGCGCACCACTCAAGCGGGCCGGCCTGTCAACTGTCAACCTGTCAGCAGGGCTCAGGCGGCGCTGGAGGACATTTAGGTAGCCAGCGCCTGCTCCCCACAGTATTACAAGATGAGGGCATCCGGGCTGCCAACCCGCCACAAGTATACAAGCAATAGACCTCCATGCAGTGCTCACACACTGTCCCTTGTCCCACTACTCCTCACCCGCCCCTTGGCCCGCAGGCTACGCCACCACCCGCGGCGTCAACCTGTGCCTCTACTCGTATTGGGCGGCCGCCGCCAGCATCGTAGCCAGCATGCTGCTGCTGGCCTTGCAGGTGAGAGGGCAGTAAGACCTGCAGGTGTGGCCTGTTTGGGGTGAGCCGCCTGGGGGGTGTGCAGCTGGAAGTTGAATAGGCGCCATAATGGGACCTCAGGCAGGCAGCAGCAGTGCAGGGGCAGGGTAGCGCGGGCCGCCTCGTACCCCAGTCCTGTACACACACATGTGTTGCGCACTCCTTGTGCCCGCCAGCACACACAAACACACCACTGCAGCGCCCAACTCCTCCCTCCCCCTCTTCTCCTTAGTGCTCGGTCAAGGCGGGGCGGCGCGTGTGCCACGTCACCCTGGAGGTGCTACTGGCCCTGCTGGGCGCGGCCTGGTGAGTCTGCCAGTAGTGTGCTTCTCTCCCATGTGGTGGGCACCGAATACGTGAAAGTGGCTGCGCTATGCAGTCATGTGGGGCGGGTGCGTCCAGGAGATGCCCTTACAGGCAGCAGATGCCGCCACGGAGGGCGTGGCCAGCCCTGCCTGCGGCGGCCTGAACACCTGCTGAGCCTGCCCCCTGATCCCCTGTTGCCGCCCATCTCCCATCCTGCAGGTGGGGCGCTGCTGCCGGAGTGACCATGGGGTATGCACTGGATGCAAACGGTGACGGGCTGGAGCGGAAGGGCTGGCGCGATGCTGCCTGGTAAGGGCATGCAGCGTGGAGCGAAGGGAGGCGGGCTGACTGGGTGGGCAGGGTTGTGGGACTGCCGGCTGTCAGGCTTGCTGGGTGCGTGAGTGAGCGCCAAGCATGTGGACGGCCGGGCGGGAAGGCAGGCAGGCAGCGGGCCAATCCAGGCAGCATTGCCCACCAGCAGATCAGAGCGTAGCATGCTCCCCTTCTCCTGCCGCTGCAGGGGCCTTTGCTGGGGGCTGTGCGGTCTGTTCAGCAACCACTTCTTGGCCGCTGCCATCAGGCCCTGCTGCCGCCCAGCCTGTGGAAGGTCTGAGCCCCGCGGCGGCCTGCCCAGTCGAGTGCACAGCTTCTGAACAGCTTCTTGCGCCACACACAGATTCCGCTGCCCAGCAGGCACTCAGCGGGCTCAGTGCTGTGTTGGGGAAGGCTGGCTCCGACTGCAGAAAGCAGGGGGATCCGGTGTGCGGCGCTCTCTGCAGACGCCCCCCAATGGGAGCAGCAGCTCCTGCCAGCGGCTCCGTCCCAGAGGCTCGTGCCTGCTCGGGTGGCGGCTGGCAAGCAGTTGGGTCCACCCTTAGCCAGCCAGTGCAGCCAGCATATTGTGTGTCATTAGCCTCAGAAAATTACCCTGTAAAGCAATAGAAGTCTGACAATGAGGAGGCATTGTGGAAACCTTGGCAGGATCAGGGTGCCAAAACGCTCCCGCTTGCGGCAGGACGGGGCTGCCGCCGCAAACGGCAGATTGGCAGCTGCTCGGGTTGTGTTCTCCTACTATGTCATCGTATCACATCACTATCATCGTATCACAGCATTTAGCGGCTGCCTTAGTGGCAGCAGGCCGAGCAAAAGGCCGCACAGCCTGCTGCGTGCTGCGCCTTGTCTTGCGCAACAGCAACCTGCCCTCACCGGCAAGGTCACCCAGGGAAAGGTCATCATCGCTCAGTCCTAAGACTTGAAGCTACTCCATACCCATTCAGCCGGGGGCCCAAGGGGACATGCGGCTCCGGCGGAGAAGATGTATGGCGGTGCGGCGCCTGTGGGTGCTCCTTCTGGCGCTGAGCGGTGCGCCACGTGGCTTGGTGCTGCATTGCATTCCTCCGACTGCTGGGCTTTGAGGAATGTGCCTAGCCCCATCTGCCCGAGATGTTGTGAAGCTCCCGCACTGTACGCCGCAGCCAAATGCGATCTGGGCGACAACATGAGATCGAGGTGGGCACCGAAGGGGAGAGGACTGATCTGCCTGCCGCCCCGCACTTGGCGCTGCAGTCGGCCTGGCGGCGCCTGCTGCCGCCGCCCCCGCCAAACTGGCCGCCAAGAAGCCAAGCGTGTCGTCGGCCACCCGCTGGAGGCAGCCCAGGCCTGATGCCGCCACCGACAGGGTCATCGTCACCTTCAAGCAGACCGCGGCAGCTGCCTCCATGGCGTCCCGGCAGGCGCAGGCGCCGCTCATCAAGGGCCTCCAGCTTGTGCGCTTCACAGGGAAGCACCACCGCCTGCCCGTCCCCCAGGGCGGCGGCGGCGGCGTCTCCACGGCAGCTGCTGGCTCGGCACCCCAGGTGCCCGCCGATGCAGCCATGGTGTTTCAGATCACGGACCGCACCTCGGTGGCCTCGAAAATCAGGGCGCTGCAGGCGCACCCCGGTGAGAGGGTGGCGGGTCGGTCGCGCGGGTGGCGGGTGGCGGGTGGCGCGAGAGGGTGGTGGGAGGGCTGGCCAGCTGCCGGCACAGCGTCCTTATGCTCGAAACACACCATGCGCTCGGTGGCCGCCCACGCAGTGGTTGCCTTGCACATCGCCGTGCCGATGTGCCTCCTGTTAAGCTGCATGCTGCGACACGGTAGCAGGTGATACCCAACATGTGGCCTGAACATAGCTCCCACGCCCCCTGCCCGCCCCCCGCTCTGCTTTGCTTTGCTGCAGCCGTGGCGGCGGCAGAGCCAGACTACCGCTACAAAGTATCCCGCACCCCCAATGACCCCGCCTTCCCCGCCGCCGCTCGCACCTCGGGCATGTGGTTCCTCAACCAGATCTCAGCGCCCGCAGCGTGGGACCTCACCACAGGTTCCCCCTCTGTCAAGGTGTGCGTCATCGACAGCGGCGTCCGCCCTACCCACCAAGACTTGGCCGCCAATATCGTGACCGGGTGGAACAGGTGGGGCTGGCAGCTGGGCAAAGGGCAGGGCGCAGGCAGTGGGGTGTGGCCATCTTGCTCAGCAAGCCGCCTGCCTGGCTGCCTGCCTGCCTGCCTGCCTGTGGGCCTGTGCGGCTGCTGCCGCCACCCGCCCGCCTAACCAGCGCGCCCCTTGCTCACTGGCCTTGCAGGGCGGTGAAGCTGGACGGCACGCAGCCAGCGTTTGGTACTGCAGAGTACCGCGACTACTCGGACACCGACGGCCACGGCTCGCACTGCGCCGGCTCCATTGGCGCCGTGGGCAACAACGGGGCGGGCATCACCGGAGTGGCATGGAGGGTGAGGGGGCAGCCCTGCCTGCAGCACTGCCTGACACAGCTGTAGCCCTGCCTGGTGTTGTGCCCTGCCGTGCAGCGAAGCAGTGCCGCCGCTCCTGGACAATGTTCTGTAGAAGCGGCGCTGCCTTCCTTGTGACTCCCGCCGACTGCCCAGTCTGCCTCCTGCCCTCGTCAGCCCGCCAGGCACAGGCTTCACCCAAAACCTGTCTGTGACCCGCCCTGTCTGCCCATCCTGTGCCCGCAGGTCTCCCTCTACATCTGCAAGGCCCTCTCCCCGCCCGACGCCAACGGCGAGTCTTTCCTCTACGACTCCGCCACCCTGGATTGCTACGCACTCTGCAACCAGGTGAGAAGAATGGGGGAGAGGGTCAGTGCGGTGGAGGCAAGGGCGGTGATGGCGGTTAAGACTGCAGTGCTTGCCTGGGCAGCATGCTGCCATGCTGATGCGAATCCATGCCCTGCGACTCTCGTGTCTCAGCTGTGCTGCCTAGCGCCTGCAGTGGTGCTTGCCCGCCAATGGACTGCCTGGCTCTGCCCCTGCCCCTGCCCCCCATCTCCCGCACCCTACACAGCAGGCAGGCGTGGATGTGGTGAGCGCCAGCTATGGCGGCTATGGGGCCTCCACCATTAGCCGGGACGCCATCAACGCCCTGGGCCTCAACGGCACCGTGCTGGTGGCTGCGGCGGGCAACGAGGCAAACGACAACAGCGCCAACCCAGGTGGGAGCGGGGGGTGCACTCTGCCGCATGGCATCCCCACCCAAAAAAGTACCGCTCCAGCCGACCCTGCCACACTGCTGTCCACGGACTGGAGGAAGCGATCACCTGTTCCCAGTGTGCCCTTCCCTGCCCCTGCAGCGTACCCAGCCTCCCACGCGACCGCCACCGGCAACGTCATCGCCGGTGAGATGAGGGCCCTGCCCTTGCCTGTAGCGCATGTAGGGCAGGCGCACTGCTAACTGATGACCCTTCCCTGACACTGGACACATGCACACTCAGGTTGCTGCCCCTGCACCTGAACTCAGGCTGACAACTGTTGTATTTGCCCTACCCGCTGCAGTGGCCGCCAGCGTTGGCTCAGACAGCCTGTCCTCCTTCAGCAACTGGTGAGCTGCCCGGCTGCCTGCACGGCTGCCCATTTGCCTGCCCGTCACTCGCTGCCTGCCTGCCTGCCGCAAACACATGCTGCAGGGATGGCCAGTGTGCCTTGCAGATCTTCTGCCATTTGTGCACTGACTGCGCCCTGTCCTCCACTGCGCTCGCCCTCGCTCCACCTTCAACCCTGCCTGCGCCTCTTCCCCACCCGCAGGGGCGCCACCAGTGTGCACCTGGCCACGCCGGGAGTGAACATCATCAGCACCGTGCCGTGGTCGGACTCCAGCTACGCATACTACAGGCAAGGAGAGCTGCGCCCAGCCCAGCGCATGGCGGTGTCTTGCTCTGCGTGGGGTGTGGGACCATGTGCCATGGGGCACCATGGCGGAGAGCGGCGTTGCCTGGTCGGCCCGCTATTTGTCCAGAGAAATGCGCTCCCAACCCCGCTTGGCCCCCGCCCCTCATCCTGCCTGCCCAACCACGCCTGCAGCGGCACCTCCATGGCCACGCCCCTCACAGCCGGCGCTGTGGCACTGCTGTTTGCTGCAAAGCCCACCGCCACGGTGGCAGAAATCAAGTGGGTGCTTGCACTGCTGGTGCATGGGTGCCAGCGTTGCCCCGAGTTACCATGAGGTAGCTTCTGGGTGGTGCAGTCGTGGGGTTGAACCCTGCCCTACACAGCTGCATGCCTGGGCACGCGTTGCCTTGCACACCACACCGAGCGTCGCCCCGTCCTCGCCCTAAGCACCGCCCTGCAGGGCAGCACTGGTGAGCTCCGTGGACCCCGTCCCCGCCTTGGCAGGCAAGGTCATCTCAGGCGGGCGGCTCAACATACAGCGGGCACTGGCGGTGCTGCTGGGCACCCCTGTGCCGCCGTCGCCGACACGAACATGTGAGGAGGGCCTGGCTGGGTGGGCAAGTTGTGCTTGGACACGATGCACATGTGCCCAGTGTGCTCACTGCATGAACTATGCAGTGCATAGTTGGTGCAGTGAACAGTGCTCGGCACTAATGAAAGAGTCACACCTGCCTGCGCCTGCGCTCATGCTCGGCAATTGTCATTCTGTTCCCTCTGCTGACGCTTTCCCTGCCTGCACAGTCACGCTTGGGCGGGAGGCGGGCATTGTGTACAACTTCAACCTGGGCTATGCCGCCGTGCAGATGACCACAAGCTCCACATGCATGGCAGAGTGAGGAACGGGAGGGAGGGAGGGAGGGTTTGATGTGGACAGGAGCGGTCACTTGACCGGAGCAGGCGTTTCGAGTGCTCGATATGGATTGCATGATTTATCCCCGCAGAAACCCTGCTGTGCCGCACCTCAAGCCGCACACCCTCCCTCACTGAGTGCCGCGGGCCCGCCCCACCTTCCACACGCTGCAGCTGCCAGGCCGCGGCCTGGTGCCACTATGCGGTGGCCACACCCGGCATGTGAGTGCAGAGAAGAGAGAGCCACACAGCCCTCGGTTGTTGATTAGTAGCCAGAGGCCTCTGGCCCTGTGGGCTACTCTGCTCGCCTTTGCTCTTCCTCAAAAACTCCGCATGTGTCTGTTCTCTGCTCTGGTCGCAGGGATGCCCCCCCTGCATCTTCATCAGCGCGCTGCACATCATTGCTCCCTGCGTGTTTCCCTGTATGTGGGCACTGTACTGACCCCCACTGCCACTCACACCTGGCCGTCGCCTGCCGTGCTGCAGGAGAACACTCACAAGGGATGGGGTCAGCTACACCGGCAACTGCCTGCGGGTGGACGCCTCCGCCCTCGTCTCATCAGCCACAGCCGTCACAGGCGCCACCTCTGGCTACAAGCTGCCCCTGCTGGGGCCCTCCCCTCCCGCAGCGCCCAACCCGCCGCCCAGCCCGCCGTCCCTCTTGTGAGTGGCATGCCGCTAGTATTGAAGCAAGCTGCCCTTCACCCAGGGCGCCGGCTGGCAGAGGGGTGGGAGTGCTTTTGGGCAGGCATGGGCACAGCTGGCTGCAGTCACATCCACTGCCAAGTCATTCAGTGGATGTCACTTTCAAGGTGCTTGCAGGCTGCGCCCCCCGCCGCCGCGGCCGCCGCCCTCCCCTCCTGCTGCCGCCGCTCTGGGCACTTGGGCCAACCCTATCGACGTCCCCTCCCTGCCCTACCTCAGCCCCCAGCTGGTGCGTGGTGCTGTGTTTGTGAGAAAGCTGCCGACCCTGCCTTGAGCGGCCTGCCCGCTTTAGGCAAGCCACGCCAGCCACACCTGTTGCCAGGGAGGCACCTGTTACCCACAATGCCCTGCCCAACCAGCTGGCCGCCAGCAGCTTCTGAATCTGAGTCGTAGTTCATGTCTCAGTGTGCATCTAATACGGCATTCGTGTGCCTGTGTGTACTTCCTGTCCTGCCCGCTGGCGCAGGGCGCATCATGGACATCGGTGGGCACCCACCCTGTCGCCTGCACCCTGAACCGGAACACGGCCGTCATATTCAGGTTGGGCAGGGGCAGGGGTGAAGCGCAGCATATGTGATGCGCAGCTTTGTACCCGCGGTCTGCTGCTGCGGGGGGCGGCAGTGTGCTGGTGGCCGGCTGTCTGCTGCTCACCGCCGCGTGCGGGGCGTTGTTTGCATATGCACCCTGCAGGCTGTATGTCAACGCCTCCACAGCAGGCACACTCACTGCCACCTCCTGTGGCTACGGCAGCGGCGACCCCGTCCTGCAAGTAATGTCCTCCACCGGCCCCGCCGTACCCACTGCCTGCCTTGCCAGCAACGACGACAGCTCCTGCCCCACCAACTCGCTGTCCTTCTCCCTGAGCGTGACGCTCATACCCAACACGTACGTGTGGCTCTTGGTGGCACCCTACTCAGATGCCTCGCCAGCCGACGTCCAGCTGAGCCTCATCCCGAGCCTGCTGCGACCCCCGCCAGTGCGCCCGCCTCCGCCGTTGCCACCCAGCCCCTCCCCACCCTCATCACCCTCCCCCCGCCCACCGTCGCCCTTGCCCCCGCCCCGCCCCCCTCCACCCTCCCCACCCTCCCCCCGGCCACCATTGCCCTCGCCTCCGCCGCCTCCTCCCAGCCCCTCTCCACCTCCCCCGCCCTCCCCCCGCCCACCGTCGCCCTCATCTCCGCCGTCTCTGCCCAGCCCCCCTCCCCCTTCCCCGCCCTCTCCCAGCCCACCGCCGCCCTCACCTCCGCCCAGCCCCTCTCCGCCATCCCCGCCTTCACCCCTCCCACCACCGCCCTCTCCTCTCCCATCTCCGCCCAGCCCGCCTCCTCCCTCCCCGCTCTCTCCCAGCCCACCGCCGCCCTCGCCTCTGCCCAGTCCCCTCCCACCACCTCCATTCCCGCCCAGTCCCTCCCCACCCTCCCCACCGCCTCCCAGCCCCGCTTCCTCCTCCCCTCCCCCGCCTGAGCCGTCTCCACCCTCGCCGCCTCCCCCCGAGCCCTCCCCGTCCTCCCCGCCCCCACCTCAGATCTACCCGCCCCCGCCCAGCCCTTCCCCTCCCCCTCCAAGCCCCTCCCCACCCTTGATAAGCCTCTCGCCTCCTTCACTCTTACCAGACAGCCCCTCTCCTCCTCCACCCTATCCCCCACCCGAGAGCCCTCCTCCCTTCCCATCCCCCCAGCCCCCTCCGCCGGACAGCCCTCCCCCCTTCCCATTCCCCCAGCCCCCTCCGCCGGACAGCCCTCCTCCCTTTCCATCCCCCCAGCCCCCTCCGCCGGACAGCTCTCCCCCTCCCCGTCCCCCTCCGCCCTCCCCACCGCCCTCTCCCCCAGGCGGCAGCTGGGCCAACTCCGTCCCCATCCCCTCCCTCCCCTTCCTGAGCGCCCAGCTGGAGGTGAGTGGCGCCCGCACAGCACAGCGCTGGGCATCACGTATGCAGCGGCCCCCCTGGCAGTCGCCCCAAATCTGCGCAGACAGCATTGGTTGACCGTTGCTGTGTGTGACACGCCGCCCGTCTGTCTGTCCCACTTGCTGCAGCCCGAGTCGTTCACCACCATTCAGGCCCCCATCAGCTGCTCCTTCTCGAGGACAAGAGCCGTCGTGTACAGGTATGGCACTGCCGAACGTGCTTGCGGCGGCGTGCTCCAAACACCAGCCGTGTCGCCAGTTGAATGCAAGGGGCCACCTGCTGTGATGTAAACGCCGGCTCCCTCAAAGGGCGGGAAGGCTCACCCTCACCCTGCATATGCCCTCTTCCTCCGCAGGTATACCGCCAGTGCTGCGGGCACCGCCAGCGCCACGTCATGCGGCTACTCCACCGGCGACACCATCCTGCAAGTGGTGTCCTCGCCCAACCCCGCTGGCGGACCCTTCACCTGCGTCGGGTGAGCAGGCAGCCAGGGTGGCAGCTGGCCCACACAGCGGGTGCAGCCTGTGAGGGCTGAGGGCAGGTGTGTCAGCGGCGCAGCAGCAAGCTGACTTGCGCCCTGCTGCGCTGTGCTGTGCTGTGCTGCCGACTCTGCTGTGCCGCCCACCTTGCTGTGCTGGTGCCACTCTCCCTGCAGGGGCAACGACGACTGGTCAGGGTGCTCCAGCAACACGCGGGCCTTTCAGCTAAACATTGCCCTGGCAGCCAACCGCACATATTACTTTGTGTTGGCACCCTACGGCAGCTCCGCCGGTGTGAGCGCCCGCCTCAGCCTGGCCCTGCCGCCTGCCCCGCCTCAGCCGCCGGCGCTGACGCCGCCACGCCCCTCGCCGCCCCCGCCTACACCGCCAAACCCTGTGCCGCCGCCACGGCCACCGCCGCCGTCCCCCCCTCCGCCGCGGCCCTCCCCACCCCCGCCGTCGCCTTCACCGCAACCGCCGCCTCCTCGTCCGTCCCCGCCACCACCTCGCCCCTCGCCGTCACCGCCGTCGCCAAGCCAATCGTCGCCTCCGCCGCCTCCGCCCCTGCCGCCTTCGTCTGCGCCGCTGGGCAGCTGGGCCAACCCAATCGACCTCCCCGTTCTCCCCTTCCTCAGCAGCCAGCTGAGCGTGAGTGGGCACTCTGTGGCCGGCTGCAGCTGCTGAGCCATGCACAGCTGCATGGCCAGCTGAGGCGGGCTGAGGTGTCACGCGCTGCCCCCGCTGCGGTACTGAGGTCCTGCCCACAGAGCAGCGCAGCCCCAAAGTGCTGGCGCTTGACTCACTGCGGGTGCGCCCCCTGCTGCCTCCCCTCTTGGCTGCAGGACGCCGCCTTTGTCCAGGCTGGCCTGCCCCCTGTCCAAGGTTGCCCCCTAATGCGGAGCAGGGCGGTGGTCTACAGGTGGGTGTGCCTGCAGGGCAGGACAGGCTGCACGCACTTTGCTGGGAGCCGGGGGCGGCTGCAGCTGAACCCACAGCTGGCTGGGACCATGCTGACACGACCAGCTGGGGGGCAGCTGTCTCCCCAGCGCCGGCGAGCTTTTGTGGGAACATTTTGGTGAATGATGCACCGCCCTACGCACCCACCACCTCGCCCTGCCGCCCTGCCGCAGGTATTTTGCCAGCACTGCGGGCATGCTGACCGCCACCTCTTGCGGGTACACCTTCAGCGGCGACCCCGTGCTGCAAGTGGTGTCGGGACCCACCCTGAGCGGGCCATTCGCCTGCGCTGGGTGAGTTGGCAGCAAGCGCTCGTCAGCAGCAGCAGCTGTGGCATGGCATGGTGCTGGGCGTGGCATCAGCTGTAGGCACTGTGGCAGGGAGGACACCAGGCGGTGTGGCTTCTGGCAGCAGTCGGCAGTTGAAAACAGGCCTCGCACAGCTGCCTCGCACGCCAGCGCTCAAGGGTGGAAAAACGCCATGCCTGCATGCCGCGCCCGCCCCGCGCAGCAGGCATGCGCCAGCAAGCCGCCCCCTAAAACTCCTGCCGCTTGCCGCGCCCCTCGGACTGCCGCAGGAGCCAAGACGACTACTGCAGGAACGGTTTCTCCCTGACCATCCCGCTCGTCCCCCGGCAGTACTACCTGCTGTCGGTGGGGCCCTGGGCCAACACCACCCCCTCCATCCGTGTCAACATCACCCTGGCGACACCCAGGTAGCGCCCCTAGTGAATGGGCAGTACCCCAGCCGCTGGGGTTGCGCCCCTGCAGTGCAGCCTCTTCCGCTCCGCACGGCTCACATCACCGACAGTTGCTGCCGCCAGTGGCAGCCCCCCTAGCTGTGTGTGAACACCCAGAACGTGCACATTTGGGGGCTCAGTTGTGCAACCGTTTTCTGCCAGACATGGCAGGACAGGCTTGCCACGTCATCATTGCCCGTAACTTAGAATTGGGTGGGTTGTGCCTGCTTGCAGCCGGGGGTACAATGCCTCCCCGAGCTGCGTAGAGGTACTGCATGTACTGCCAGGTGCCACGTGGCTGCGGCGCCTGCCGCTGCCCCTCAGCGCCTGCTGCCGGCTGCCAACAGCCGCAAGCAGCAGGCCCCTGACTCTTGCCCTGCCAGCTGCCGCACTGCCGAGTGCCGCTGGCGCAGGCTGTGCACCCCTGGCCCAACTACCCCCGTTTGGCCGTGCAGCATGCAGTCTCTCGTATGCAATGCAGATGCAAATGCAGTCATGCACATACAAATGCACGTTGGTGCCGCTGCTGGGTGGGTGGGTGGCTTTTTGCTGTGGTAGCCAACGGGCTGGCTGCGTGGCTGAGGGCAGCCGCACAGCCAAAGGTGGCGGCTGCCCCCTGA
>JAPTJF010000522.1:0-40870 GCA_029339195.1 Micractinium sp. NFX-FRZ | reverse complement strand
GGCGGCGGGGGGGGGGGGGGGGGGGGGGGGGGGGGGGGGGGGGGGGGGGGGGGGGGGGGGGGGGGGTTGTATGGTCTGATAACTAGCAGATAACTCTAAGCTGCATTTGTCTATATATACCTCTCATCACAATCCAAGGGTATTCTGGTGTACATTGGGGCGCGCAACCATACCGCTGGCGGGCCTTTGCTGCCGGGCCGCCAGAGGCGGGCAGGGCATCAGCCTCGTGGTTGATTTGATTTGATCTTGCTTGCTTTTGCTGACAGTATTCCCTCCATGATGGTACATTATGTTCCACATTGCCCAGCGGGCTGCATCGGTGTCATATCCCGGTGTGCCGGGAAGCACAACATCCGCATCATGGCCCTGCCCTCCCTGCAGCCTCCCGTTCATGCTCAAGTAGAACGTGATGAGCGCTCCCGGACCGCGGCTGACAACATGGTAACAGATCGCTTGGTGCAGGGCAGTTTGGACCATGTCTGGCCCCTGTCCGCAGGCTTTTGAACCTGGTCCTGCTGTTGAGAGAGCCGGCGCTCTGCCCTGCAGGATCACACCGGCCTTGATGTTTGCATGCGTCCTGCTTCTCTTTGGAACGCCGCACATGCTCCAGCTCTCAAGAAAATCAAGGTACGGCACTGCGCAGAATTGACTCGCGGGAGAGTGGTGTTGAGTTGAGCTGGCCTGTGCTGGATTGTGGTAGCGGCTTTGAGGGCTGGTGATGATCTGCAGATCTGAGACCAACAGCGGGCAGTGCTGTGTGGCTGATGGGTGAAGAGTGGCGTGAAAGTTGCAGCTCCGAGTTTTGTAGTGCGTATGTGTACGTGGAGCCGATGCCAGCGAGGCGATGCCAGCAGGGCACTGCCCGCCAGATTGCGCTGCAGGGTCACAGTGGCTGCAGTGCTGTAATTCGCCATGCAACTTGCTGCCCGTCTCACCTCCGAATCTGTCCTGCCGGCCTTCCCTCCAAGACTGCACTCTTGCTGCTGGCCCTTTGAACTGACCAAACTGCCACCCTCTCCAATGCAGCAGCGATGGTGCGCAAATGCTTTCAAACCAGCAACTACGTACTTCAAGCAAGCACACCAACTTTGATTGGGAGGCATACTTGCAGAACTACCCAGAGCTATTGGAACCGCCCACATCTCTGGCGTATACTGAAGATGCGGCATGGCAGCATTACAGGCGAATTGGCCGACGCAAAGGAAGGATTGCAGCACGCGTACCTTTGCGACTGCGCTACGCAACAGGCGGAGGCCTCACAAATCAGCTGCTGTGCCACCTTTCAGCGTTCATGATTGCTCGAGAAATTGGGGCAGGGCTAGTCTTGGCGCCAATGAGGTCACGAGCGGCGTTCAAGAAGGGGCCACAAGATTGGACGTGGGAGCCGTCTGAATCGATATTTGATGTTGACAAGATGGCCGCAGTCTGGGAGCACCGAGGCTTGATCATTCACAAGGTGAGTCTCGATGTACATGGACCTACGGCTGCCTGTTCGCAGCTGTGCATACTCGTGCTGTGTCCTGACAATGGGGGCATCTTGGAGCCTGGCTCTCTCCGCCCTTCCCTTCAAAACAGACTCACCAAGAGGTCTCGTTTCAACCTTACTTTCTGCAGACACCAAACTTCACTGAAGAACAGAAGCAACAATGGTTCGATTTATTATCGCACAATGCACCCGTGACAGCAGTGTATGGCAATGGCAGCTGCATTACAATCCACCTGCCGAGGCCTAGCAGTCACCTTGCGACTATCGCACAGCAGGCCAGGCAACGTGCTGTTGAGGCGGCTGAGGCTGAGTACAAACGCAGCAAGACGGTACCAGAGTGTATAAACCTGGACAGCACCGCCCTCTTCTTCGCAACACCCGTGCAGAAGTAAGTGCTAGAGTGGATGGTATGTGGAAAACTGAAGGTGGAGCGCAAGCTTTCTGATTGCAGCGCAGAACTGAAGCTGAACGTATTTCCATGCTGCAGTGCTCTCAGTCTTGCCATCTCCAGTGTTCAAGGCGGATTCTTTTTCAACCAAACTCTTCTACAGTACGCACGGCGCATTGAAAAACAGATTGGGGGGCCTTACAGCGCAGTGCATCTGCGGCTTGAAGATGATGCCGTGGCCTTTAACCAGCACTTTGGGGGCGAGGATGCAGTGCTCCAGCTATACCTCCAGGCAATGGCCAACACTAGCTTCACGAACCAAACAACAGTTTATGTCGCATCTGGCCTTGGACTGCATGCCAAAACGCCACGTACGCACACCTGTTGTCGCCTGCAATCGGTGCTGCAGCAGCCCCAGGAAGGTTGCCATGTGTGGTTGTGTTTGCAGCTCTCCGCAGCGGCAGGGAGCGAATGCCTTGCGGCCTGGCCTAAGCTGGGAGTGTATTTATCGCCCAATGTCCACTGTTTCTTTCCCACAGGTTCCCAGGCCGTCGTGAAAGCTATGCAAGATGCTGGATTGGCCAAGAAAATCGTGTACAAAGAACAGTTTCTGAGCGCTGAGGTCACCTCTGGTAAGCATGCTCAGCTGCAGAGAAGAAAGAAGTCCCTATCGGCTTTCTATGGTGAACACAGACGGTAGGTTTTATTTCTCTGGACCCAAGTCACAGTTTGACCCAGTTTTTTGTATCACACTGACGTGCAGGCCTGCACTCGGAGCAACTTGCGCTCATCGACATGCTGGTTTCAGCTTCCTCCCAAGCCTTTGTTGGGCACCCATACAGCACGATGTCTGCGTGGGTTGAACAAATGAGAATCTGCCGTGGATATCCAGCCTCATCCAATGGATACATTCACTTGGAGGGCAAAGGGGCAGACTCCAACGAAGAGCGATTTCGGGCTTTCGTCCGGTTCGCGTTTGGCTACCAGCCCAACCCATGATCACAGTTTGGTGCTGCCTCCGTGTGCCCTGGCTCTCCTTTCGAACGAACAAGCGCGCCGTGACAGAACTTGAGTGCGCTGAGTACAGCCCGGTCCCGCTCTATGTAATCTGTATGCCCAAATTCTTGCCCAGGCACGGTTCAACGCCATGCCCACAGGGTTACCGCAACTGATGTGATGATGCTTTGCCACAGGACAGTCGCACGCAAAGTTAGCAAGGCCAGTTTCAGAGGCGCAACGTACACAGAAGCAGTGCTGAGGGGGGTCGGAGGGTGAAGCAAGGTGGTCAAGGTTCCAGTTACTCCGCCTGTGCCGGCGCGTCACCTAGCAACTGTTGCCGGAAAGCTGCGTAGTCTTCGAGGCTGCTGCCTAGCTGCGACACAAACTGGGCGTCTGTGCTTTTGAGGAAGCCCATTTGGAAGGGCACGTCTGGGCTTGCCCCCGATTGCTTCTTCCCTCCCTTCTTCTTGCCCTGCCCAGGGCTGCGCTGGCTGTGGATGTGCAGGAAAAAGCGATGCCGCGGCAGGACTCTGCAAACAGGGCCATCACCAGGGAGGAGCAGAGTGCGGGCAGGTAAGGCTTGTGCAGAGGGCGGGAGCAGGTGGGGAAGCATGTCAAGGAATGTGCGTGCACACATGTGTGGACCAAGCAAGTGCTACAACCAAGCATCAGCGCACAGACCAGCCTAGCTTGCCCAGTCACAAACACAGCTGCTCGCCCTCCTGCTGGCACCGACCTGTTTGTGAGGGAGAGGCTGAAGTAGGCAGGGTAGGAGCAGAGGGTTGCCACGCTGTCTGCCGGGGTACGCATGTAGTCGACAAGGTACCGCCACTTGGGCGCCAGGTTGGCTTCCACGTTCAGTGAGAAGAGCTGGGGGAAGCGTGCTATGCAGGCACCCACCTGCATAAAATAGTACAAGAGGACGGTGAAAGGACATCTTATCGTTTATAGCGGCTCAGTGGTCGGGGGAACGGCTCCGGCTAAAGAAGAAGCAGGAAAAGGAGGAGGAGATGAACCATCAGAGTAGACAGGTGCAAGAGGCTAGCAAAATTGACCCGAAAGCAGCAACCCGCCAGCGACCTACTAGGCTACCATGAGGAACGCACCCACCTGCACCTGGTCCAGCCCAATGTACAGCAGGAAGTTCACCCGCTCCTGCATGCTGTCAATCTTGTAGTGCAGTACCTGTAGTGCAGGGGAGGTGGGGCTTGGCGGAGCGGGATCAAAACAAAGATTAATTCTGAGAGCAGGGCTGTCCTTGCTGATGTAGAAACTTGAAAACAATTTCTTGTTTTTAAACAGAAGCCTTGCTTTGTGCGAGTACTATCTCCCATCCTTCCCACCCGCTCCCTGTCCCAGCCCAGACCGCTTGCCCACCTGTGGGTGCGCCAACACTGCCCGCCCAACTTCCTCCTGGCTGAGCCCCTGCTGCAGCAAGAAGTCCACCCGCTGCTGCATCATGTCCTCCGTGCACGTGAGCACCTGCATTGGACGATTGGCGACAACTGGCTGAGACCTGACCGGATGAAAGCGGCCGAATGAAAGGACGACTGCATTAAGCAGAGGGCGAGGTGGGTGTGCCACCCAAATGACACAGCAGCAGCATGCGCGTCACCTCTCAAAGCCGCGCACCATGGGGCACCTGACAATAGTGCAGAGCACAATAGTGGCGACTCGCAATAATACTGCAAGGTCTCCCACCTGCGGGTGCCGCACGATGAGCTTGCCCAGCGCGCCAGAGGACAGGCTGAGCACATCCCGCAGAAAGGCTGCCCGCGGTTCTAGCGTGTCCTTCACGCGCAGCTCTAGAGCCATCGGAGCCCGCATGAACACCTGACCAGGATGGCGGAAGCGGTTGTAGAGCGTGTTAATCAGCATGTGCAGCGCACGGCTTCAGCATTTCGTCACCCACAGTTACAGTGGGACCCTATACAAACACCTGCCGATGTAGTCACCCACCCACACAAGACCAGACCAACAAAGTTCACCTATCACCTGCCACCCCATCTTTCCCAATCCGAATGCCCAGTGCCGCAGACAGCCCACCCACCCACCCACCCCTGACGGCATGGACAACAGGGGTATGCATGCCATGCTCTCACAGTCTATTTTCCAAAACCAACAAGGGAAGTCACTGGTCATGTGTACGTTCTGTTCATTGTCGTTTTAAACCAAACGAGTAATTAAACGAGAACACAGTAATAGCTGACCACAACAGTACAGCATCCAAGTTCGGCCCACCTTTGCCAGCTCCTCCTGGCCCACGCCGCAGCGGCGCAGGAAATCAAGGCGGGGGCGGATGGTGCGCTCCGACTTGTACTCCAGGATGCGGGGGAACTTGGCAATCACCTTTGTGAGCTCCGCGTTGCTGCAACAAGGGCCAAGTGTGCAGCATGCCATGAGCACTACAGGATGTGGGGTGGCATTGACAGTGACCTTGGTGATGTTCTGCATGCACCTGGGGACGATGAGGTCATGGACGTACTTGACCTTGCCACAAGGTGCCCAACACCCTTGAGCAACATCCGTTCCCCTCATTCCCACTCGCTGCCTGCAACCCAAGAAACCGCGTGTGCTAGCACCCAACCTGAGGCCGATGGTGTCCTGGAAGAACTTGAGCTTGCGTCGCATGGTGACAATGCCCATCTGGAAGATTTCAGGGCGAGAGTCCACCAACCGCTGGAAGTCGGCAGGCCGGAGACCTAGCTCGTGAAGGAGCAGCACCTGCAGGCAATCCAGGGCGTTGCAATCCAAGAGGGTGAAGAGG
Organism: Micractinium sp. NFX-FRZ; assembly: GCA_029339195.1. Lineage (NCBI taxonomy): Eukaryota > Viridiplantae > Chlorophyta > Trebouxiophyceae > Chlorellales > Chlorellaceae > Micractinium > Micractinium sp. NFX-FRZ. Next base: position 35,230 of record JAPTJF010000522.1, on the reverse strand, counting down.
GGCTGGGTGCACACCCGCCCTGCTCCATGGCTGCGCACCTGCAGCTGCCGCACGCAGCACCCACAAGCAGCAACACACCAAAGAAAAGGCGAGCTACAAGGCACGCCCTTGCCCCTTGTGTTGCTTGATCATATGTTTGATACATTATCACACACACACCTGTGGCCGCCATGCATCTTGTAGATCGCACTCCACTGCTAGAGCAGCAAACAACTCGTCTGTCTTGCTCCCCTTCCCCGGCTGCTTCGCACCCCGCTGTGGCAGGCTCTGCCGTGGCGGCGCCCCTTGCTGCTGCGGCAGTGCTGACTGCCGCTGTGGCATCACTACCCCTTGCCGGTGCACCGCCGCTGACTGCCGTTGGGGCATCACCACCCCTTGCCGCTGCGGTGGTGCTGGCTGCCTCTGTGGCATCACCACCCCTTGCCGCTGCGGCAGTGCAGGCTGCCGCTGTGGCATCACCACCCCTTGCCGCTGTGGCGCCGCCCCTGGTGGCTGAGTCTGCTGCTGCTGCTGCTGCCGCTGCTGTTCAGGGGACAGCTGCCCCTGTGGCGGCACAGGATGCTGCTGCTGTTGCTGCTGCTGCTGCTGCTGCTGCAGGTCTTGCACACCCGGAGGCGGTGGTGGCTGCTGCTGCTGCTGCTGCCGTTGCGGCAGCGGCGGCTGCTGGTGCCGCTGCGGCTGGGGCTGGTGCCGCTGTTGCTGCTGCTGTCGCAACCGCCGCATGCGCTCAAGGTCTTGTGGCGTTGGGATGCGCAGCTGGCCAGGAGGCAGCCCGGTCGGCCGGCGATCCATCATCACCGCCGGGAGCCCCCCCGGCAGCGTTGCAGCCATTGCGACCTGGCTGGACACGTGCCGTCAGGGCCGACAAGCTGGGCGCCGCTGCCGCCGCCGCCGCCACCACCCCGACGCTGCCGGCTTCACCACCAGCCTCAACGCTTGCTAATACAGCTTGCTTTTGTGAGCGCTGCCTCCAGCCGTGTGCAGCCTCTCGTTGGCTGGCGGTAAGCTCACAAACCCACAAACACCATGCAACCGCTTCGCCCTCCGTTGCACGCGTAATCCTTCGAGGGGTGCCGATATATCTGCATGCAGTGTGCCAATGCTCCGCCGCACGAAACAGCCGCCACAAGGCGCCGCAGAGCACGCAGCACGGAGAAGCCCTGCAATGCATGAGGGAAAGGTTCTCAAATTGCGCAATATATCATTCGACACTCTACGGGGCATCAGCGTACACAGGGGCGCCTGCCGGACGTCTCGCTGGTCTTCTCGTGCTGCTAGCGCTCCCGAGCGCGCGCTTTAGCAGCAGTCCGACGTAGAAGCACCAAAAGGAGCCCGTATAGGCGCGGTTCGCGCTTTCAGCAGTAGCAGTGACGGCGGTGGCAGTGGCGGCGGCGGCGGCAGCGGTGCAGAGCCGCAGGCCGCCATGTCGGCAGAGGCGCACGAGGGGCTGATCAATCAGAAGTATGCCCTGCTGCCAGCCTTTCTACAAGCCAAGGGCCTCATCCGGCAGCATGTGTCCAGGTGAAAGGAACGAGGCTCTTGCTTTGAAAGACAGGCTGTGCCGCCCCGCTCCTCCCCCGCTGCTGGAAATTGCCCTGCTGGATCCTCTGCCCCGTCCACCTTGGCCCTGCTTCCCCATTGCCTGACGTGCTCCCTTCCTGCAGCTTCAACCACTTCATTTCCAGCGACCTGCTAAAAATCATCAGGGCCAAGGGCAACGAGCGTGTCACATGCGATGCAGACCCCAACTTCTACCTCAGGTGAGAAACATGGCACTTTATGATGTTCACTGTGCTCGAAGAGGCGAATGCCGCTTTGTAGGCGCATCGCTGGCTCTAGAGCGCTCGATGAGCGGAGGCTTTGCCTGCTTGGCGGTTTGTTTGTCGCTTGTGGGGACGCTGTGAGCCACACCTGTCCCCTCCGCAATCGTTGTTGTGTCGGTTAGACTTGAGAAGGACAGAACTGTGGTGGGAAGCTGCTGCCACCAACAGGCCCTGTGTTCATTGCATGCACAGCAAGTGCATGAAACATGTTACCTTCCTCTTGTGCAGGTGTACCAACGTCTGAATGTGGCTCCCCTCCGGGCGCCCGCCACCCGCGCCCCCCTGCCACCCTACCCCACCCCTTACCACCCCACAACAACAACAACACGCACACACGCGTTCCTTTCTAACCAGATACAAACACACAACTCTTCCCTCACAGGTACACCAACATCTATGTGGGGCGCCCCTCACTAGAGGAGGACTACATCCAGACGGAGCTGACCCCCAACCAGTGCCGCCTGCGCGACCAGACCTACTCCGCACCCATCTCGGTTGATGTGGAGTACACGCGCGGCAAGGAGGTGGTGATCCGAAAGGGGAAGAACAATGCGGGCGCCATTGTTATTGGGCGCATGCCCATCATGCTACGCAGCGACCGGTGAGGGGCATGACCCAGGGGCGGTAGGCTAGGCAAGTGGCAGGGTGTACCAGCATGCTGTGAGCAGTCCGTGAGAGGATGGGGAGCAGTCAGTGAAAGGGTGGGGAGCGAGGTTGATTGTCATTGTGCGCATACCCATCATGCTGGCATTGACCGGTGGGGGGCGAAACGGGAAGCGCATGCTTGGCAGGTGTGCCGGCTAAACAGCAGCCGGCGACAGCACGGACGCTGGTGCACCGCCTGCAATGTAGAGAGCGTAGCTGTTGACAACAACAGTGGCGCCTCATTGCTGGGTCAAGAAACGCCAAGATTCGTTATTATTCAATCCTCTGCAGCTGCGTGTTGACGGGGAAGAATGAGGAGGAGCTGGCTCGTGTGGGGGAGTGCCCGCTGGACCCAGGAGGCTACTTTGTGGTCAAGGGCACCGAGAAGGTCATCCTCATCCAGGAGCAGCTGTCAAAGAACCGCATCATCATTGACACAGGTGCGTGAGCGGGAGCAGTTGTTGGTTTGGAGAGTTGTGGGGGCAGGCTGTTTTGAGGAGCTGATTGTCATCCGGAGACAGCTGTCCAAGAAGTGCACCATCGACACTACAGCCCCGCAAGCAACCAGGGGCAATGGAACGTTACGGCAGGTTGTAGCGTGGACGTCGGTTGTGTGTATGCACAGATAACTGCACAGCTGTCCAAGAACTGCATCGTCCCTGAAATCTAGTGTCAGGTGGATGTGCGGGCAGTGACAGGGAAGCGTGTGATGTCTGATGACACTGTAGAGCAAGAGGGTGGGTTAGCGCTAGCTGTGCGTGATGTGCAGTTTGTGAAGCAGCTGGCCAATGACTGCGTCATTGTTGGCATAGGCCAGGGTTGCCACCAGGATGGATGGTGTGCCACAGTGGCAGCTCATGCAAGTGCGGATGCAGCGATGCAGCACGCGGCATTGTGCACATGTTGAGCTTGTCATACAGTGCACTGTACAGTGGCTAGGGTGGCTGCAGGCGCCCTTGTGCCTTGGCTTGTGACTGACTGCCGGGTTCCTGTAACTGACCGCTCCTCCCCCGCCCCCCTCGACGCTTGCCCCTCCCTCTGTTGCAGACAGCCATGGCGCAATTGTTGCCTCGGTCACCTCCTCCACTCATGAGCGCAAGTCCAAGACCAACATCGTCACCAAGCACAACCGCCTGCTGCTCAAGCACAACGCATTCACGTGAGTTTGCAGGGCGGGGAGGCATGCAGCTGCGCACTTGCAGGTAGTTCATTGTGCAGCAGCAGATGTCTGTGAAGGGTCGAGTCTCTAAAGCTAGTCTGTACCGCGTGTGCATTCACCGATTGCTTCGAGTGCACGCTCGGTGTAAACCTATAAGGTGTCCTTGGTGCTTTCCGCCCCACTTTGCCTGCAGGGAGGACGTGAACATTGTGATCGTGATGCGGGCAATGGGGGTGGAGAGTGATGAGGAGGTGCTGCAGCTGGTGGGCACGGAGGCGCCCTTTGCCAACCTGCTCATCCCCACGCTGCAGCACTGCAAGGAAGAGGGGGTGTACACGCGGCAGCAGGCACTGGACTACTTGGCGTCAAAGGTCAAGGGCAGCGCCCAGCGCCCAGGCGCGGGCCCTGGGGGCGGCGGCTTCCAGCGGCGCACACGGTCGCGGGTGGACGAGGCGCGCGAGATTCTGGCAAATGTGGTGCTGTGCCACGTGCCGGTGGTGCACTTCGACTACCAGCAAAAGGTGTGGGATGGTGGAAGGGAGTTTGAGGAGTGGGAAAAGTGAGCAGCGCAGATATCCCCAGCGCAAAGCAACAGTGCGCAGAGGGGTGCTCTGATGCCTTTGCTGGACAGATTTGTTTTTTCAAACAGCGCTCACATCGGCTACCTATCTTCTCTTCTTTAATATAACTCCAGATCCAATTTCAGTCCTGCCACTGTCTTTGCTACATTGGTGCTGCTTAGACGGCCTCTCACCCGGCATGTGCTGTACGCCATCCCCCCATCTCTCCGTGTATTTCACATGATCATTTCTCGCGTAATCTAGCGCATGATGTACGCTACGCCAGCTTGCTTGCATCCTGTTTCTAATGTCCTTTTGGTTTCTCCTTCTGACACCCAGGTGGTCTACATTGCTGTCATGATCCGGCGCATGCTGTACGCCATGCTGGACCCCTCCTTCATTGATGACCGGGACTACTATGGCAACAAGCGGTTGGAGCTGGCGGGCGGCCTGCTGGCGCTGCTTTTTGAGGACCTGTTCAAGCGGTGGGTGCTTTGCGATGGTAGGCCATGGTCAGGACATGTTGAGTGGTACATTTGCTTGCCACTCAGTGTGATAAACTTGGCCGGTCCCTGGCCCCTGGCTGCAGGCTGAACGCAGACCTAAAGCGCCAGGCGGACAGCTCTCTGAGCAAGGCCAACCGCGCCACGCAGTTTGACATTGCAAAGTGCATCCGCACAGACACCATCACCTTTGGGCTGGAGCACGCCATCTCAAGTGGCAACTGGACCATCAAACGCTTTCGCATGGAACGCAAGGGTGTCACACAGGTGGGTGGGTGAGGGCACCTGTGGTGGGGGGCCTTTGTTGAGGTGCTTGCAAGCCTGGCAATCGGACCATCGTGTGCTTCCGCATGATGCACAGGTGGGGTGGGCGGGTGTTGCGGAGACCGAAGTTGCTTGAGTTGTTTACTAAACGTGGATGTGGTGGGCTGTTGTGGCAGGGGGCAAGTCAGACCCGCAGCACGCCTGTGATGCTTTGAGCTGCTGTGTGTGCTCCCGGCTGTCCTTGGCAGCGCTGGGCCTTGATGACTCACATCAGCTGGCAGTTTTGAATACCATGAACAGTATGAACAATATGGACATTTCAACAAGCAACTGGTCCACACCTGCAGGTCCTGTCCCGCCTGTCCTTCATTAGCGCTGTGGGCATGATGACCCGCATCACCTCGCAGTTTGAGAAGACGCGCAAAGTCAGCGGCCCCCGCGCGCTGCAGCCCTCCCAGTGGGGCATGCTGTGCCCGGCCGACACGCCCGAGGGTGAGAAAGTCTGCAGGCTTCCTCGCTGCGCGGCGGGGCAGACGTCGTTGGGTCGCGGATGCAAAGGGCGCACAGGTGCCCAGACACGCTCCCTCTTGCTGCAGGCAGCTCCCATTCATCTATCTTCCTGTCCTCCAGTCACCCTCTTACTCACAACTCTCTCTAGCCACCTCCTGCCACCCTTTCCCCCAGTGGCCATGCACGTATTTAGCAAGTTTTGTGGCCTGGTGAAGCACCTGTCGCTTCATCAGCCCCAGTCACCCACACTCATTCGCACTCACTACCTGCTGCCTGCTTGCCTTCCACTGCAGGTGAGAGCTGCGGCCTGGTGAAGAACCTGGCTCTGATGACGCATGTGACGACGGATGAGGAGGAGGGCCCGATCGCAAGGCTGGCGCACATCATGGGGGTGGAGCCCGCGACGCTGATCAACCAGTCGGAACTGCGAGAGGCGTGAGTCAGCTGCTGTCTTTGGTTAGGTTTCAGTCGCGGCATTGGGGAATGCGTGGGCAGTGAGAGGTCAGCCAGGTTCTGTGCGGAGAGCATCAAGGGCATGAGTGTACGCAGCAGAGGAGATGCATTAGGGGGTGAGCTCGCCGCTATGATCAACAAGCCAGAGCTGGGAGGCTTGACGAGCGGAGGAGACATCTAGGGCGCACGATCGTCCTCCCTCTCTGCGCAGTCTTGCTCAGTTAAAGTCTCGTACGATGCTGTCTGTTTCCTGCTGCCTGTTGCTGCAGAGGCTGCACGCTGGTGTTCCTGCCCTGCACTGTCCTACTCAGTTTCAGTCTTGCCCCATGCAACTTGAAACCCTGCTGCATTTGTGGCCTGCAGGGGCTGCGCACTGGTGTTCCTGAACGGCAACATTCTGGGCGTGCACCGCCGCCCCAAGTACTTTGTGCGGTCATTCCGTGAGATGCGGCGGCGCGGCAAGGTGCGCGGCTGCATTCTCTTAGAGCGCGGCTACTGCAAACTGCGTCAGGCAAAGAGTAGTGAAGTTTTTTTACCGCAGCAACTTCAACTTAGGCGCAACAGATCCGTTGCATCAGGACCTACCTCCTTGAGAACATGAATGGTAGAAGCGACAGTACCACAACATTGTGCGAACAGTATGCGCGTGGTTCGCCTGTCGTTGACTATGTTCGAACTCCCTCCCGTTGTGCATCGCAGGTGGGCGAGTTTGTGTCGGTCTACATGCAGCACGACACGGTGCAGATTGCCAGCGATGGCGGCCGCGTCTGCCGGCCGCTCATCATCTGCGACAGGGGTGTGCCGCGCGTGCAGGAGGAGCACCTGCAGGTGGGCTGTGGGCAGTCTTGCGGGTTTGCTGGGCCCGAAGGCTTTGCTGAATGCTGGGGTCAAACCGGGGCTAGAGCTGTGAAAATGGACAGAGAAGAAGACCCCAGCAGCGGTGTACATGGCTGCCGTGATGCTGTGCCCAAAGGAGCATTTACTTACATCAGGCGTCTGACAATTCCAAGTGTATGTGTGTGAATGTATTCCCTGCTGTGCAGCTGCTGCGTGAGGGCAAGTGGACGTTCAACACCTTCCTGCGCAACGGTCTGCTGGAGTATCTAGGTGGGCGTGCATGCATGCATGTAGGGCCCCTGGCAAGGGCGGCTGAGCAGCGCACTGCAGATGTGGGCCGTATTGCAATTTTCCAGTCAACCTCTAGATGCACGTGCCATTGTGAACGAACAGGGCACATCTCTGCTAATCTTCAACGAGTGCATCTATTCATTCACCTCTTCTAGACCTCTTCCATGTTTTGCTCATGTTCTACACTTGCGAACTAAGGAAACAATGTCGTGGCGCGATCCTTCCATTCCACACACTCCTGCCCCGCACCGTCGCGCCAAATTGCAACGAATGTAATTATGCTGTTTGGTGTTGCATCTGGCATTTGTGTAGATGTCAACGAGGAGAACAACTCTTTGGTGGCGCTCTACGAGTCCAACTGCGCGCCCCGTGTGACCCACTTGGAGATTGAGCCCTTCACCATCATGGGGGTTGTGGCGGGCCTCATCCCATTCCCACACCACAACCAGTCGCCGCGGAACACGTACCAGGTGGGCAGGCCAGGCTGGGAAGGCGGGGCACTGCTGCTAGACGCAGCACATGCCAGCCCGCTGGGTCTGTGTTGCATGATTCGTTGTGGAAAAAAAGACTGTAAGCCCAAACAAGCAAGCAAGCTGCCTGCTGCCCCTCCCCATACCTCTCCTCGTGGCCCTTGCTCCCCTGCAGTGTGCCATGGGCAAGCAGGCCATGGGCAACGTGGCCTTCAACCAGCTGAATCGCATGGACACGCTGCTCTACCTGTTGTGCTACCCTCAGCGCCCGCTACTCACCACCAAAACCATTGAGCTTGTGGGCTTTGACCGGCTGGGCGCGGGACAGAACGCCACGGTGGCCGTCATGTCGTACTCCGGGTGCGTACAGTTCGATGTGCGGCATGCAGTGCTACGCCGTGGTTGGTGTTAGCTCCAGGACGGGAACGCCCTCGTAACAGTCCTGCGGTACTGAGTGTGCAAAGTGTGCTGGGCCACGCAGTGCTATGTCCGGCTGTGTGCTCGTGTATTTTGGTTGCTTGGGCGTGGGGCAGAACGCAACAGCAACAGTCACGTCCTATTTGGGGGGATCATGTTTTTATGCTCCGTGTCCTGTGCTGCATTGTGTTTGCTAATGGTTTGCTGGCTCTGAGCTCGTGTGCTTTGATCGGTTGAGCACGGCAGAAAACATAAGGGTGCCACTGCACCTTGCCATACTGAACAGCTACTGTCCTTTGCTCACTGTTGCTCCTACCTGTGCCTGCTGCATGTTTGTAGGTATGATATTGAGGACGCGATTGTGATGAACCGCGCCAGCTTGGACCGCGGCTTTGGCCGCTGCATCGTGCTGCGCAAGCAAGGCACTTCTCTAAAGAAGTATGCCAACCGCACACAAGATCGCATTGTGCTGCCCGCAGCAGCAGCGGCGCCAGGCACGGCGGGGCGGCCCGGCAAATTCAGGCTGCTAGATCGAGATGGCATTGCGGCATCGGGGGAGATCCTGACGCAAGGTGGGACAGTTTGCATGCTTGCATCATTGGGTGGTGGTGGGCTGTGATTGAAAACAATGGGCACACGCGCAGTATATGGAGGACCCTTGTCGCTTGTTTGAACTTGCAATTGTCTTGCTTCCAGTGTTGGTGCTTGCAACCCCAGCCACGGTGCAATTTCGGAATGTCCGTGCAGGCGAGATCCTGGTGAACAAGCAGATGCCCACAAACACGCGCGATCCGGTGACCAACCCGGCCGCCATGCCAGACACATTCTATCGCAATGCCCCCATCTCTTGGAAAGGGTACAGCGGCGGCGAGAAGTGCGTGGTGGACAAGGTGCGCTGGAAAGCATCTCCCCCTGCCTATGTGTTGTGCAGTAAGGGAGGGAATTTTATGTGGCTGCATCATATGGGCTGCACGACTGGCTTGCATGAGGCGTGGGAAAAGCCTGTCATGTTGGGCTCTGAGAGAGGCAGGCACATTGTCAAGTACATGGATGCGCAGGATTGATGACAGGCACTCAAGTTGTCCACACATTGACACATGCGTACATGCAGGTGCTGCTGACCAGCAACGACGACTGCTCCTGCGTGGTCAAGGTTTTGGTGCGGCACACGCGGCGGCCGGAGCTGGGAGACAAGTTTAGCAGCCGGCACGGGCAGAAGGGAGTGGTGGGGTCGATCTGGAGCCAGGTAGGCGGGGATGGGACGTAAGGAGCCACCCCCGGATGCATGGAACAGGGGCCGTGGATCATTGTGAAAAAGAGGACGGAGACGAGATTACTGCTGTCGCAAGAATGGGCGTGCATGTAGCAAACATGAGAAACCCCGCCCTTCGACATGGGTTGCCTCCAGGTTGCAAATCCCCATCCACCCCCTGCCTGCCCTGCCCCTGCAGTCTGACATGCCCTTCACAGAACGCGGGCTGGTGCCCGACCTGATCATGAACCCGCACGGTTTCCCATCCCGCATGACGGTGGGCAAGATGATTGAGCTGCTGGGGTCCAAGGCTGCTGTCTGCACAGGTTAGCAGGGCTCAGAATGCAGCACAGCCTTGATGCGCCCCAGGGCTGGCGGGTGCAGCCAGCCCCAGGGGGGGAGGGGGGAGGGAAAGGTTCCAACGGCGGCCAGGGGTCTTGATCTGCATGTCCGCATATCACTGCCTGTGCTGGCAAGCAATGGTGGGATCTGGGGGCGTAGGCATGGGCTAGCACCCCTCCCAACTTTCAAGTTATTTAGTTTGCCATACTGTGCGCACTTGTCCCAACACTATTGCGGTCCTGTCTTCCAGTGACCACCAGTCTGCCTGACAATGGACCCCTGCTTATGTCCCTCTGTTCCTCAGTCTTCACTTTACGATGGCTCTGCCCATTGGAAGCTCGCGGGCTTGCAACCTTTATTGCTTACCTTACCATAGCCAACAAGCCATGTGCGGTGTACTCCCAATACACCGCAGGCAAATTCCACTACGGCACTGCCTTTGGGGAGCCCGCGGGGCTGGCAGACACGGTGGACAAGATCAGCAAAGAGTTGGTGGAGTCGGGTTTCAGCTACAGCGGCAAGGACTTCCTACACTCGGGCATCACAGGTGCGCTGAGATTGGTGCTAAGGTTGGGGGGCAGGCGTGAGAGGTTGAAGCAGAATTGCAGCGGCAAGCGGCGGCCTTGCACAAGGCAAGGCACAATTGCCTGTTTCTCAAAACAGAGAAGCACCAGCGGTGCAGATAAGCAGCACTTCTTGCTCAGCGCAGCCTCGAATGTGGTGCCTTTTGACCCGGGCATCCGCGCCGCCACCACCTGGCACCACACATGCTTACAGGCGAGGCGCTGGAGGCCTACATCTTCATGGGCCCTGTGTACTACCAGAAGCTCAAGCACATGGTGCTGGACAAGATGCACGCCCGCGCGCGCGGCCCACGCGTGGTGCTCACACGACAGCCCACCGAAGGGCGCAGCCGAGATGGCGGCCTGCGCCTGGGAGAGATGGAGCGCGACTGCCTCATCGGTGAGCCCAATTGCTAGAGATGCTGCACGGTGATGCCTGGTTTGCGTGGTTGGCATGCCTTATTGCCACGGGACCTGCCGCATCTCTGGGACGTTGCTCGCTCCCTTCTGTCACAATGATAGTACCGCATTGTGCTGCAGGCTATGGTGCCTCCATGCTGCTGCTGGAGCGCCTCATGATCAGCAGCGACCAGTTTGAGGTCAATGTCTGCACACACTGCGGGCTGATGGGGTACTACGATGCCAAGCAGCGCCGGGCAGTCTGCCCCTCCACCAAGTCTTCAGAGCACATGAGCACGCTCAAGGTGCCATACGCGGCCAAGCTGCTCTTCCAGGAGCTGTCGGCAATGAACATCGTGCCCAAACTGATCCTAGCAGAGGCCTGATGCCTTGGTTGGCCTTCTGGCAGAGGCATGATGCCTTGGATGGCCTCATGGTGCCGCCGCTTGCACTTGGGGGAGACCCTGAGTTGAAAATTTTGCTTGAGCGCCGGCGAGGCCCTGGGCCGCCGCTGTGCATTGCGCTGGCTATGGTACACGGATGACGCGCCTTCCAGGGCAGCCTGATATCATGCTCATCAGCCAGCTAGGCTTGCCTGCGATTTCATGTAGCAACAATGCCATTCACGTGTAAGACAACCACATGGCAGTCATTCGTTTCTGCACCACAGGAGCTGGCGGGTGCATCCCATATTTGTTGGCGGCAGACACGACTTGCACTGTGTGGGCAACTCGCTCTGTGGGCTGAGAACCTGGTGGCAGCATGGCAAAACACATTGACCATCTTTTACTAGAGGGGCACGAGAAAGCTAAAGCTCATTAGTGCTTTGGTCACACTTCAAGTGGAAGGCGCTCCACTGGGGGCACGCACACACCCCGGAATGCGTGCATGAAGAGTGATCACAAAGGGGCCACAGGGGTGGCCCCCGCCCACCTCCCCTGCCTGCGCCGAGCGGGGGGCCGCCTTCCCCCTTCTCCGCAAAAGGGGCTCGGCGCAGGCGTGTAGCCAAGCCTTTCGGCAAGGCCCCCTCCAGAGGCAGGAGTGGGGGTGAGTGAGGGCAGGGGGATATCGGAACAGGCCCATGGGGCTCCAGCCTCGGGGAGCATGAGCGACGGAGGGCGGCTCCCGCCCCGGAGGGGTGGGTGGTGCCCAAACTGTCCGGATCCTACCCTAGATTCGGAGGGACTGGGCGACAGCGGTGCGCGAGGAAAGGGTGCACGCAGGGGTGAGGCGACAAGGGGTCGGGAAGTGAAAAGTAGGGGAGGGGAGGCTTCCCTTTCTCGGCCGCCGGCAGCCCCAGGGGCGCCCAGCGCCTGCGCGCCGCTGCCCCAGCTGCTTCGACCGCGCCGCGGCCGCTCAAAGTGTTTGGTCAGGCAGCGGGTGACTGCAATGACCCCAGATCCTGGCCCCAGATCCTGGCCCGTCCCAGCCCTGCATCCTCATTAGTGTTGGTCATATTTTCTGTCTTAGTACAGTTACTTCACCCTCCCCTCAAGCTCGGCACATAACGTTGCCCCGGCCTGGTCATGTGCAGGCTTGGGCGACCGCTGGTCATGCGATTGCAGCCGGGATTGGTACGTAGTTTATACCCTGATAGCAAGCTGTGCGAGCTGCAGTCGCCTAGTTAGCTTTGAAGTTGAAACATCCAAACAAGCAACATGCTGAGCAGGAAGTGATTGAATCAACCGTTGCAAATAGTCTAGCCTGACATGCATCCGGAATGTAAGCTTGCAACAATGCACCTCGCTGCAATCCTGTCAGCACTTCGTTGGTGTGTCAGTCACTTCCCACACACTGCAGTATCAAACGTGATACTGCATGAGCAACACCGACAAGGGTGAGCAACTGCGAGCTCGTGGTATCGCCTCACAGCATTGCTGACATGTCTGGTGGTTTGGACAATCAATTGGCACATGAGGCTTGGACCCAATTGCAAGTGCGGCACCGTGAAATCACGATGCATGCATGTGCGTCAGCTTAGAAAACAGGTCCACATGCACCGACATGAATGTTACACAGCGTATTCTCTCCGTTCCCCATGTGCGTGTATGTGCAGTGGCGCAGGCGGGGTAAAGGGAGGGAAGGGTTGGCAGACTAACAGGGGCCTTCTCATGGTGCTGCACTGAAAATTCGTAGGGAGGCGAGATCGTTGGCAGCTACATGCTGCTGTACCTTACTGCTTCTGGCTTGTACTTACTATGTTGGGCTGCCGCAAGAGAGTGGGTACAGCTTCCTACCAGCCCGCCGGTGCTTACGGCCAGTAGTGAGCCCGCAGCCCCTGCTGCCGCAGGCTTCCAAACTTGCGCAGCACATCCATGTAGGTAACGTTGGCATTCATTGTCCCGAACCACTTCATGTCCCTGCGTGCAAGCATTGGCGTTGGGTAGGCATGTGATGCGTCAACAGATTAAACATGTGTTGTCCTGTGAAATTCATGGCATGGTGTGAGATCACGCCTTGCCTCTGACTCGCTCCTGCACCTGTGGCGCTTGCTGCGGGCCATTCCAGCTGTGTATGGCAGGCAAAAGCCTGCTTCACAAGGACGGCTGTAGCCCATCACTCTGCGGCAACCTATCTCATACAAGCCCCTTCTCCCCCGGTGTGTCCGCCCACGCATCAGACCCCTCCCACTACGGGCACGCCTCTCTTTACGTGCTGGTTAGGGCTCAATAAGAACAGCAGCGCAGGATCCGTTTAACTGTGGAGACCCATACTTACCGATGGGTGTAGTGCATCTCGTAAAAGAGCTCCCCGATCAACCCACGCAGCTGCGGGTCATCCGCAATGGCATCCATGAATGGCTGCTCAACACTGATGGTATCCACGTCCAGCTTCACAGCCTGTGCAGCAGGGCAACACAAGGGTAGGTGAGTTTGTGGGAGCACACGTGCAATCCACATTCCATGTTCATGCCAGGGTTCAAGGGCATGGGTTGCTTCATCTTAAAGCACTTCTGCATTCAGCGTGAGCACATGATCTGCCAGGCACAGCAGGAGACAGCCTCCTCCACCACCTGATTGTTCGTGCCCTAAATCGCATCGCAAGCAGGGGTTTAATGCCAGCAGGCAACCAGGGGGGATGCATGCGGGCAGCTGGCTGGGCACTGGGACACAGCAGCATACAGGCTGCATCCAGCAAAACAATCAGGCGGACAGCTCACCAGAAAGTCGCCTGGCTTCACCACGCTTTTTATGAAGCTGATGGGATGGTGAGGCGAGGACACGTTAGCAATAACGGGAATGTTGTAGTACTGGAGGGGGGGAGGGGGGGCGAGAGATGCAGGACTAGCTTCTTGGCTGGCTTCGAATGAAAACAAACACAGACTAACTACGACCAACTATGCTTGGGGTGGCACCATCTCTGCCACAACCAGGTCTGGTGAGCTAGCGCCAGCACCTGCCAGTACACTGCTGGTTCACTACCCATATGGCAACGCCAGCCAAGCCTTACGTGCAGGCTGGGCTTGATGTCTGCGGGCACATCGGCCCAGTACACATCTGGTGCTGCCTGGACCGCCTCGAAGGCCCAGATTTCATCGAACCACACGCCCATGTCACCGTAAGCTTGCAGCAGCTGTGGCAGGCTGGTTTTGAACCTGCCGCTGCCAAGGTCCATGAGGTATGCGCGGCCTGCGGGCGGGGCGGCATGTGCACACATGGCATGTGTGCACCACCGTACAATGCAAGCAGGTGGCGTGGGGTGGTGCTGGCCTAGAACAAGGGGCACTTGCATGGGGCTGCATGTTGCCGGGTGTCACCGACAACATGCGGGTACGGGCCATGAGGTCGGCTCGGCCGGAATGCAGGCGGTGAAGACAAGCCAGCGGTGGTGGGATGACAGCAGGCTGGTGTGGACTACGGGACGAGCACAGCAGCATACAGGCCATGGCTTGCAAGCTTGTGTGCACAGTCACCTGGGTAGAGCTGTTTGAACTGCTGTGGGTTGAGCCCCAGAAACAGCAGATAGTCCCTGCAGGGGGGCAAGGCGGGCCATGTTGTAGCTGGGTAGCTGGGTCAGACTGGAGAGGCAGCAGAGATAACAGCGGGGCAGCCAGCACCCCCCTGGCACTGGACGGCTAGGCACATGCTGGGCACACCGTCCTGGACATACAGCGCCTGTATCGCAGCACTCATCCTGCCTGCCTCTGCCTGGTCTACCAAGGTGGTGTGCCCCTGGCAGGTGTTGTGCCCCTCCGGGCAGGTGATGTACGTACACTGCAGTGCTTCCACAACACAGGTATGTGCGCCCACCTGGACTGGATGTTTACTTTGGTTCCACGTACGCACTGCGGGCCCAGGGGGTGCCTGCATGGCAGGCCAGCACCGCAGAATAACAAGCAGAGGTCGTGAGGCAGATCTTGAGGGAAGGGCAGGCAACATTCCAGATTTGTAAAACCCGGCAAACTTCTGGCACAAGTGTTGCTGAAAGACACTGGCATCCAAAGTAGAAAGTGCAATCAAGCCCAATGCACCGTGCCAAATGCATCAATCACCGGAAGTGGCCAACCAAGGGCTCGATGGGTGCAGACACGTGAGCCAGACGGTCAGCAGGGTCCTCCCAGTTGAAAGTCGAAAACACAGGGCTGCTTGCTGGGAGCACAGCGGACGAGCCATCGGCGGCAGTCAGCCAGGCCTGCACTGCTTGGGGTCGAGCTGCAACCAGCGTGCAGAGAGCGCCTGGAGCGTCCACGTCAATTTCTTTGTTAGTGATCGCCTGCGCCCACTCCTCTTCCCAAACGGATGGCTCGTAAGTGCGGAGCATGCTGGCGGCAGAGGGCGTCGGCGTAGGCATGACTACTGGCTGGTGACCAATCCCTTGGCTCCAGAATCCGACGAGCATTAAGACGACTAATGCTGCCGCTGCAACGGCGAAGTTAGTACCGCTGAAGGTGGTTTGGCTGGCCCGCTTCGGGGTGTTTGTTGGCGACATCTGCATTGGGCCAGCAGCATTATTAGTATAGCCCCTGCAGCGAGCAAAGGGACCAGCAGCAGCAGCAGCAGCAGCAGCAGCAGCAGCAGCAGCAGCAGCACGGGACAAGCCATCCACCTGCTCAGACGCCTTACAGACGCCCGCGCATACTTGCCTGTGCAGCCGGGAACCGGTGGGGCGCTCCGGGCCGCAAACCAGTTTTCTGTTCAAATGGCACAGCTGCTCCCGGGCTGACAAGCAATCATAACCGCCCAAGCACCTTGTTTGTGGTTGTGCATGCGCCACCCAGCCGTTGACAGCTCCCCCAAAGCGGCCGCTCGGTTCAAGCTGCGTCGCCAGGCAGGCTGTCGGACGCAGACGGAACACGGACCAGCAGGCTACAACAGGGGGAGAAGAGATGGAGCAGATTTGACACAGGGAAGCGCTAACCACAACATTCAAGGGCATCAGCGAGTTTTCAAGTGGGCCACAGCACGCATCCCCACGCGGCCCGGCCACTCCGGGCACCAACTGCCGTTCCGGGTGGCAGACCAACCTTGTAAACAGCTTGTTAATGTCTGCATTTGTTAATAACTGATGCAGACTGAGACGCTAGCGGAATTGCCGTCCTAACGCATGGACCCTCTACCGCCACGGCATGTGCACGTCATGAAGCCTAGCTAACGTGATGTCAGCTGCAGCTCGGCCAGCTTACTACGCGGTGACCGGTGACCGGGTGACCGGTGACCGGGTGTTGATCCCGGCAGCAAAAGCATGGCCCGTGACTCCCCCAGCCGGCATGCGCGCCCAGGGGTGTCAGCCCTGGTGCCATGACTGTGCCAAGCTTAGATGGGGGCAAAGTAAAGTAAACTACTAAAAAGGTGACCAACCTTGCTGAGATACAGCGCTGTGCCGGTCCAGGCCACTGGGTCATAGCGGTCACCCGCCGCAAGAGGCGGCAGGCAGAGGTCAGGAGATCAGTGAACACCTCATGCATGCGAGCAGCCCCTCCGCTCGCACAATGTGGCGACAAGCCTTAGCCCGGCAAGCTCTTTGCGGTCTTGCAGTGGGCTACAAAAACAAGCTGTGGGACAGGGAGTTAAGCCCTCGACTGTCTTCGCCCGTTTCATGAACCGGCCTCAGACCGGCCGGCCGCGGCCTGCTCACAGAGCGGCAGGCAGTCGGCTGGGCTGGGGCTATTGGTTGCCACCCGCATCAACAACTGAGCCCCCCCTGCCCAGGCAGTGTTTGATGCCCAGCCTCTAGAACGGTAAAAGGATCAGAGAGCTCGTTCAATGAACAATTAAGGACCGTGCCGGCCGCCGGTGCGGCACCGAACCTTGGCTCCTCTGTCAATAACATGCCATATGCAGCACGGACCTGGGCCTCGGTGTCTTGAATGCCTTCAGGGGCGC
Source organism: Micractinium sp. NFX-FRZ (assembly GCA_029339195.1). Lineage (NCBI taxonomy): Eukaryota > Viridiplantae > Chlorophyta > Trebouxiophyceae > Chlorellales > Chlorellaceae > Micractinium > Micractinium sp. NFX-FRZ. The sequence goes on along the minus strand of JAPTJF010000522.1, from coordinate 18,419 downwards.
GTCCGCGACTGAAACGAGAGGAAGGCAGGGCCAGTGTCCGGGTAGGCAGCGGCCGGCCCTTGACACGGTCCAAAACAAGATTAAAGAGTTCACTGGCGATACTGAGGGTGGCAAGGCGGGGGAGTAGCAAGGGTGGCGGGTGGTTCTGGAAGATAAAGAAAGGGGCATTGGCGGCGGCAGCGGCGGGTAGCGCGCCTGTGAGGGCATTTTGCCGCCGCCGCCGTGGCAGGGGCTGCCACTGGCCTGACTAGCTTTTGCGTGTCTGTCACATCTTCTCGCCCTGATCCTTATCCTTGGCAAGGCACGGGGCAGCTAGTCATTGACACAGGGCTGGACTGTTAACCGCACAAGGACTGGTTACCCCGCAAGGCACCCGGCGCCGGCTGCACAGCATCGGCTGGGCGCGCGCAGGCACCTAGCTGCTGGGACCTTTGTGTTGTGGCCGGCTCAGGTGGAGCAGGGGGGCACTGGGTGGGTTGCGTTTTTTTAAGGGGTTTAGGGGTAAACCCTATCAGGCATTCGTGTCTGCACCACTGAAGCCGGCGAGTGCATCCCATATTTGTCGGCGGCAGCCAGAGACACGACCCGCTACTGTGTGAGAAACACGCTCTGTGCACATGCACCAACACACTCAATCTTCTGCCACCTTGCATCGTCAGACATGCAGCCCCATGCACCAATGCTGCGCCTCTGATGGGTTGTGAACCCTGCTGCTTGCCTGGAAGAGATAATGCACGGCTAGCACGGCTTGCGCAGGCAGCGGGTGCAAACATTATCAGGTTGCTGCTGCATTCTTGGCATTGCTATGTCAAATTAGTTTACACAACGCATGGAGACAGTGCATGGAGTAAGACACTAGTTCAAAGCAGGTCAATGCTAGCATGTGGACTGCCAGCCCGAGGGCTCTGTGTGCTGCTCCTTAAACTTTTGCAGCACTAATCGGTGCTCCTCCATGGAGGTGTTCATCATTCGGAGGTCGGGGAGGATGCCTCTCCGAGTCAACGTGTACAGCTGCTCGTTGCCAATGGGTGAGCTGTAATTGCGGCGGGGAAGTTCGTGGTAGCGGCAGGCCTCAAGGTTTGGGAAGGAGGCAGAGGTGAGGGTGCGCTGGTGGATGTGGCCCACCCCCAGCCCCTGCTTGTGGAACCCCACGCTGCCAATGTTGTTGCAGCGCGCCACTAGCGGCATGGTCTCAAACCACCCCTGCGCCTGAATGGCACGCCCAAGCTTGAGATCCTGGCCAGTCCACCCCTCACCCACGGCGTCCCAGGTGCGCCGCCAGGTGGCCCACCCCCAGGGCTGCGCCCAATGGTCCAGCCAGAACTTGTCGAGGAGGCCCATGTCTTGAGCCACCAGCAGATCGTGGCCTTCAACTGCGCGCTCGCTGTAGGGGAAGGAGGTGGACCAGCAGGTGGCCACCGCGATGTCGGGCCGCTCAAAGATGAGGCCGCTGGTGACGTGCCACTCGAACCAGCGCAGCGCATCCCTCTCCAGCACAATGTCATCTTCTAGGATGACGGCATAGTCGGAGAGCGCCATTGCGCCCGCCACGGCGCGCTTTTTGTTTGGCCAGACGCCCAGGTTGGCGGCGGAGGCGTTAACAATGACGTCCTTGAAGGTGCCGCGCCTGTTGCGCGCCAGCCACTGCAGGTGCCGCGAGTAGGAGACGATCGCTTCCCGCCCCAAGCGGTCGAAAGAGCTGGCGCTGCGCGGCTTGCCTTTCTTGCCGCCCTTGCTGCCCTTGCCGCCGCTGTCCCTGCCGTTGCCGCCTTCATTGGTGCCCTTGCCGGCTTGGCTGCTGTTGGCGTCTGCACCAGCGCTGCTGGCGGGACCGGCTCCCTCTGCCTCTCCCTCTGGCGGACCGTCAATGCTGATTGCCAGAATGTATTCCTCGGACCCCCAGGCCTGCCGCAGGCTGTCAATGACTTGGCGGAAGTACTCAAAGCGATCAAAGGCGATGACCGCTACCACCTTCTTGTATCGGAAGCCGGGGGGCAGGGGTGCTGCCGCTGCTGTTGGTGCTGCTGCCGTGGCGTGCACCGCGTGCCGCCCACCGTCGCTGCCGCTGCTGCTGTCTATGCTGCCGTTAGAGCCGGGCTGCGAGACGTGCACCGGCTGCGGCAGCTGCGTGGTGCAATGTGGGTGCAGCCAGTGCATCTGATTGAAAAGCAGCAGGCATGCCAGAGCCACAGCAGCCGCCAGCACCAAGCGCCGCACTGACACGCTGCGCTCTCGACGCTTAGCTGCCTGGCTGTCGCCAGGCCCCGCGGTGGCAGCAGCCGACATGGCAGGTGGCGGAGGTACCTACGAACATAGCAAAGGGGGCAAGAGAACGATTGAGCACGGTGGATGGTGAGAATGATTAGGATGGCTCTTGGCTGCCTGGTAGTGCATGATGCTCATCATGTGCAGCGGCACCAGGGCGTGGCCGTCAGGCGGCAACGACGGCGGCAGCACCCTCCAGCGCGAGGCGCCGCAGCGTTGATGCACCCCTACATTGAAATCCCCACCTAGGGACGCACCTATGCAGTCGAGAGGACTAGCCAGCGCCTCCCGCCTCTCAAAAATCGCTCCGCTCGCCCCGTCCCGCGTCCCACTGGTGCTTAGGGCGTGAATATAGGGCAAATGGGCAGCACATTGCCGCCTGAAGCCATACTGTGCAGCAAATTGCCGCCGGAGGGGGTGGACCGTGGCACTCTGGCAGCGCGAGGTGGCAAGTGCGGCTGGCGCGCCATGGCGGTGGACCTGCTGGCTGTATACACTTGCAAAAGCGGCTGCCATCATCACAACTTCTGACTTATCCAGCCATCCTACACATTACTATACGTGAAACTGAAATGCCGCAGTGAGGTCTTTTCAGGCGGTGCGTAGCCGGCGGCGCACACGCATGTAGGGGGGGGGGGGATACATAGCAATCCAGGAATAGACGCACGCGTAAGATGTGCAGAACTGCATCATAACAGGGTACGTACGCAACTCTGCGCACCAGACAGCCAGCGCCCACCGCCCACCCCACGAGCGCGGACTTGGGGCGGTGGACGGTGGCGGTGGCGGGTGGCGGGCGGTACCCGCTGTACACGCCGTCGGCTGAGCGCCTGGCCCGTCTCGCTTTCTGCAGATCGCTCTTGACACCTTCGGCAAGCTGCCCGTGCGTCCCAGTCTTACAAGGCCTCACATTTTCAGGGCTCGACCACCTGCAGTCGCATAGCTGCGTAACAGGAGCACGCCAGAACACCCTGCTATTCCGTGAGTCCCTGATGGCCCCGTGTCGTTTGGCCCAAGTGCTTTTTCTGCTCCCGTGTCTGCCCAAACCAGGCCACTGCCACGATTCCTGCGGGCCGTGCAGCACAGCATCTCCAACGCAACGCCGGCAGCCAGTTCGCAGGCCGCGCGCTGGCTCCGCTGCTGCCGCCCGCCGATCACCGCCGCCGCCGCCAATCACCGCCGCCGTTGCCGGCCTATCACTACTGCTGCAGGGTGTAGTCGGGGCACTCTGCCCAGGCGCTAGCCATGGCGCTGCTCCTCCCCGTGCGGGACGGGATGCTGCGCCTGGAGCCTGGCGAGCAGCAGAGCCTGGACAGCCTGCTGCAGGTGCTGAGAGCCGAAAATGCACCCACCTCAACCTGGACCACCAGCGCCCAGCACCTGCTGTCCATTGGGCGTGAGAGCGACTATGATGCACTGCTCTCCGAGGCAGTAGAGCGCCCCCCGCAGGGAGATGTGTTCAGCCATGTGCTGGCGCTATGCAGCCTAGCAGAGTTCACAGCGCAGCGCGCTGCCGCCGAGCGCGACCGCCGCAGCCGCCTGCTGCTGCTGTCGCGCAGCACGGAGCTGTGCCACAGGGCGCAGCGGCTGAGTGTGCAGGAGCAGCTGCCGGAGCTGGTGCTCGGAAATGTTGCGCTCATCAAGGTGAGGCGCCGCGCCGGGCTCGCGGGGTGCTGTCACGTGATGTGGTGCTGTGGGCATGGGCAGGCGAGCCGGCCCCTCTGCAGCCGTGCAGCATGGCACCCCCACCCGGCTCTCACTGCTGGCTGCATGCACACACCGGCCTGTTTTGTTTCGCATGCAGGGCGATGCTGTGACCGCACGGAAGGGGTTTGAGAATGCGCTGCGCATGCGCTGCAATGGGCGGCCCAGCATCGCGGCACAGCTGGCCCTGGCCAACTTGCACTTCAGCCAGCGTAACTACATCGAGTCTCTGCGCATGTGAGTGTGCTGTACGGTGCAGTACTGTGCACCGCTGTGCAAATGGTAGAGCAGCGCCAAGTCTGCACTGCACAGCCAACGCAACTGCAGTGGCGCATGCGAGCTGCGGCCTGCTGGTTTTTGCTAATCACATGCGGGTTGTGGTGCGTTTGGAGATTCTTGCAGCTCTGTGCCCACACTGTGTGCATGAGGAAGTCTGTGGGCATGCTGGTGGCAAGAAGTGGTGCTTAAGGGCTCGGGCTGCCGCACGTGCCTGTACTCATGTGCAGGGCTGCTGTGGGTGCTGACATGCTCCCATGACTGACACCCTGGCTACCCTGTTGCCATTCCTCACACTGCAGGTACAAGCTGGCGCTGCGTACCTGCCCCAGCTGCCCACCAGAGGTGCGGCTGGGCATTGCGGCCTGCTGCCTCAAGGTGGGCAATACACACAAGGCTGAGCTGGCGTACCGCCGCGCACTGGAGCTCTCTCCCGACTGTGTGCCTGCACTGCTAGGCCTGGCAACGCTCAAGCTGCACGTCAGCAATGAGGAAGAGGTGCGGGGGCAGCCATGAGTGCAGCAGACTGCTTGGGGGCTAAAGCTGGGGTGAGGTTGGGCGCCCACCTGCTTGTCTGCTATGGGCAAGGTGCAGCTTGCCAGCTTGCCGTGCCCTGCCCTGCACATTTTTGCCACTGCCCTGCATATCCGCCTGCCTGCCAACATGCTCATCTTGCCACGGATATTTCTCCAGCGCACCGCATTCACCGCCAAACTGCCTGTCCGCCTGCTTGCCTTACCTGCAGGGCGTGCGCGAGGGGTCGCGTCTGCTGGCGCAGGCTTTTGAGCAAGACCCTGAGAACCCATTTGTGCTGCTCCTGCTGGCGCACTTCTGCCTGCGGCAGGGATTTGCGGGCAAGGTGGGTGCATGGCAAAAGGCGACTGAGTTGCTGCGCACATGCATGGCGAGTGTTATTAACAGGTTTTGGCAGAAAAGCGTGGTGCACTGCCTCCCAGAATGAATGCCGATAGATAGCGCCCCTCTGACAGAACTGTCTATTCTGTCTGCCCGGTTCGCCCCTGACTGCAGGCGCAGCAAGCAGCCAAGATTGTGCTTCAGCACGTGTCGCACACGGGGCTGCAGGCGGAGGCCTTCACGCTGCTGGCCAGGTCGCACCACGCGCTGGGCAACATGCAGGAGGCATTCCAGTTCTACCAGCAGGTGTGCCAGATGTGCGGGACAATATCTGACAAAGCAACGATTTGCGCTACAGTCTGCAACAAACAAAGCAATTTGTGCGGAGCCAGGCAGCGTTGGTTGGGTCATTCGGACATGATGCGGTGTATTGCCCACGCTCCATGCTGCACGTGCTTGCAGCAGCTGACTTGCTAGCTATGATAAAGTTTCATGTAATGGGCCATGGTCCCAACGTGCTGCAGGCCAACCAAGTGGACTCCAAGCTGCCGCTGCCCCGGCTGGGCCTGGCGCAGATGAACGTGCTGATGGGGGAGCCCATCAACGCGGTGTCCATCCTGGAGAGTGTGCTGCTGGATGTGCCACAATGGATCGACGCACTGGAGGTGAGTTGCTCGTGTGAGCCATCATGCCTTGGCATGCTGAGCAACCGGAACAGACCAGTAGCTGCAGTGGGGCAGTAGGGTTGCCAGGGGGCCACTGCACGCTGTCTCAAATAACTGATGTGTGATTGCCCGTGTCCTTCTGAATCAGCTGATGTATCAAACGTGTGGAGTGGCCTTCCAGAGTTATATTTGATATGTGCATGTTACAATAAATGTGCATGGTCCCCCCTGGGCTGCAGGTGCTGGGCCGCGTGCTGCCCAAGGCCGCGCTGAAGAGCACCAAGGTCGTGCCTCAGTTCAAAGAGGCGGCGGCGCAGCGGCCCAAGGATGGGGAGCTGTGGGAGCTGCTGGGCGACCTGCTGTCCACGTTAGAGCCTGCAGGCATGTTTTTCCTACTACCGGGTGTTCGTTGAAAAGAAGGTGCTTTGCACAGTGCATGTGACAGCTGCTGGGACACCTGCTGCCCCTGCTGGAGCCGACGGGCATACGTGGGGTGCGCGGCTCTACATGGGAATGGTGTACTTCGCGTAGTGTGTGCCGAAGCTGCTAGGTGGCCATGGCCTTGCTGGGCGGCGGGCATGTGTTCCTCACTCCTAGGTGCCTACGTATAGTAGGGGGAAATTGCATGCTTTGAACATGTAGAAGCCGCTGATCTTCTTGAGTCATGCCCTGCACTAGTGCATGCACAGCATGCTTACTGTTAGGAATGTTTTATTGAACAAACCAACGCTTGCTTGCTTGCCAGCCTGCATGCAGGCGCTCTCGAGGCACCCAACAAGTTCACATTTTGCTTGACCAAACAAGTTTTTACGTTCTGTTGACCTGTCTGCGCCCTGCAGGCGCTCTCAAGGCGTACAACAAGGCACTAGAAATCCGCCGAGCCGCTGCCGGCAACGGCGCCGGCAACGCCCAGCTGCCCGCGCGCCTGCTGAACAATGCCGCGGTGCTGCACCTGCGGTCTGGCAACTCTGAGGAGGCCTACAACCTGATGGCACAGGCCATGCAGACCGCTGCTGATGCTGGGCTTGGCGACCTCAGCCCGTTGGCGCAGGTGGGGCTTGTAGCTGCCGCTTTACTTGGCTTCTCAGCGGCCTGCAGACATAGGAGTCTACTACCCTGCCATGCGGGTTACTGATAGCACTTTGCATCTTTAGCAACTGCCTTGTGACCCACCCGCATGGCACGTTGTGCTGCATCTGATGCACTTAACGCCCCCATGTGCCCCACCTCTGCACAGGTCACCCTTGGCTACAACCTGGCCCGCGTCAAAGAGGCGTGCGGCAACCTGAAGGCGGCAGAGGCGGAGTACAAAGAGCTGCTGAAGCAGTTCCCGCAGTACGGCGACTGCTGCCTGCGACTGGCCTGCATTGCCAAGGCCACAGGCGACATGAAGGTGCGCGGGCAAGAGTGGTACATTACACAGTGTACGCCATCGTCGCCCGCTCTTCTAATAAGGGTTACCAGCAACCCTATGGGGCGCCCACGCCTTGATATGCTGTCATTCCGCTGCCGAGGCATGTGCTGTTGGTTTGCATGTGGCGGCTCGTTTTGCTTGCTGCCGCTTTGCAGGACAGAGCTACTGCAATGGTTGCCCGTAATGATTGTTTTTTCGCACGTGCATCCTCCATCCTCGCCTGGTGCAGGAAGCGCTGACCTGGACGGAGCAGGCGGTGAGCAACCCAGCGTACTGCAACGACGCGCTGGCTCTGCAGGCGTCGCTGTACCTAGAGAAGCGGGACTACCACCGCGCAAAGCAGGCAAGCACAACACAAGATTGCTGCAGTGCTGGTCTGGCTGATCAGTTCAGTGCACTTGGCATGCCAAAGCTTCTGAGTGTGCCCTTGTGCTCTTGAACTGTCTGTCTTGTCTTCCCATCTTGCCGTTTTGAATTCACCCGTGACAAGCTTCTTCAGCAAGCTTGCCAGCCGGCAGGAGTCATTTGTCAAGCTTTCCTCACAAGGAGGGCCGCTGTTTCTGCCTTGTTTCACCATCTTTTGGCAGGTGCTGGACAAGCTGCTGGAGCAGGCGGACAGCCGGCAGGAGGCGTTTGCCAAGCTGGCCATGGCCAACCTGCACGCCTACTCAGCGCCCTCCGACCGGCGCAAGGAGGACAATGTGCGCCGGGCAGAGGTGCACTTCAGCCACGCCATGGAGCTGTACCGCCGCGTGCTGGAGAAGGACGAAGGTGGGGCAATCTGTACTGCCACAGGGGTGGGTTAAGCTGCGAGCAGAACTGCTCTTCAGGCATGCCTTGCATGTGCATGAAGCGCGCACTGGAGGAGGGGGGAAATTGGCGCCGTCTGCGTGGAAGCCAGCTAGCAAAGCTGCATGGCAAAAGCCACCTAAGGTAGGATTTTGCTTCATGTCATCTTGCTCTCTACGTGCCAGGTTGTGATGTATTGAGAGTAGGCAGGCTGGCGCCTGCCTGCCTTGCATACGCAGTTGCCTTGCTGCGGACCTGCCACACCAAAAGCATGCCGCTTGGCTCGCCTACGCCTCACTGCAAGCCCTTTTTCTTCGCATGCAGGCTGCATCTCCGCTGCCAATGGTGTGGGCTGCATCCTGGCAGAGCTGGGCAACCTGTCGGCAGCCAAAGAGGTCTTCCTGCAGGTGCGCTGCACGTGGGTCGGTCGAGCAGCTGGTAGTATGCACACAGCAGAGTTGGCGGCAACTAGCTTGGGTTGAAAGCACACTGTAGTCAAGCATTCATTTATGTGCTCCACGGAGAGTTGGCGATGGCCAGCTTTGGTTGAATGTCGCGGCACTGCGTGGCTCTGGGAAGCCCGCACTTGGGGGCGAGGTTCACTGCCCCTCCTCTCCCTTGATGCACGGCTGATTGCCCTGCAGCTTCAGGAGGATTCAATGCTATGGAACGACTTCTGCGGCGTGCCTCACTTGCTTAATGATTCTAACAGCTCAAATATGAGGTCGTTTTTTCTGCAGGTTCAGGAGGCATCTGCCGCCAGCGATGGCTTCTGGCGCATGCCCGATGCATGGATCAACCTGGCCAACGTGTACCTGGCGCAGCAGCAGTACACTCCCGCCATCCAGATGTACAAGAACGCGCTGCGCAAGTTCTTTGACAACCGAAACGCTCTGGTCATGCTTTACCTGGCCAGGTGGGTCTCACAGACAACAACTTACAACTGTGAGGGAGTTGCTCTGGCTTGTGCATCCCTGAGCATTGTCAGGCAACCAAACTCAACGTGCTTGTTACGCTGCACATGTCAGGTTGGTGTGCAACTGTAACAGTTATTGTAGTGGCAGTATTGTGCTTACAAGTAGTGACAATATTGTGCTCACAACTTAGTAAGTTGTCTGCGACGCACAGCATGATGCCGACATGCTATTGGATTAAGTGCACTTTGTGGCCCAAGTCATGCTCAACAGCAGATGCTTGCTTTGGGGCTCGGCTCCATGCAGGATCAACTGACCACTCATTCTGAATTACTATCTGCAGGGCGCAGTATGATGCTGACCTGCTGTCTGACTCAAAGCGCACGCTGACCAAGGCGCTGCATCTGGCGCCCACGGACCACAAGCTGCGCTTTGATGTAGCCGTCACCATGCAGGCAAGTTGCAAACGTCGGTTGCATCCCAGCATCACATTGGCAGTGCGGTGCAATGCAAATTGGTCCGCTCATTCTTCTGTGGACTGCAGGAGCATGAACATGTGCTGCGAGCTGTCTGCTGGAATGTCAAAGCAACGCCTGGGACCTTGTCATCCCACCTCAAAACACTTCTTGTTTTGGCCATGCGCCCCTGCAGGAGTGGGCGGTGCGCACACTGTCCAAGCAGCGCCCGCAGGGCGACTCTACAAAGTACGATGAGATGCGGCGCGCTGTGCGCGACCTGGAGCACGCCCACCGCTTCTTCCAGCACCTGCACAGTCTGGGGCCGGGCAGCGGGCTGGACATGAAGAAGCTGCAGCAGCATATCAACTTCATTGCCGAAACGCACGACAAGAGCCTGGTGAGAAAATGTACAAGGAAGAAGGGAGGCTGGTGCCAGGGCCGAGGGCGCTGTTTTGCTCTGGTCGTTGCGTAGACTGGTGAGGCACAAGGAAAGGATATTTGTCAGGGCCGGGGGCGGCGAGCCAGCTGCCCGTCGTGGTAAAACAAGATTGCCGGTTAAGGTAAGCTTGCGCAAGGTACGACAGAACGGCGTTCACCAACGGCTGGCGCCTCATATAACCTGGTGTGCTGTTGCCCCTGCTCTCTGTGTCTGCAGGCACATGTTGATGCAGCACGCAGGGAGGCAGAGGATGCGCAGAAGAAGCAGGCGGCAGCAGCGGCATCGGCACATGCAGATCGGGTGCGTCGCTGCTTACCTCATGCATACCAATGGACGAAGACACATGTACAGTGTTGTTTGCATGTGCCAGCAACATGCACAGCGTGCGGCATGGCAATCTCACTTCGCTGCTGCCTGCCACACGTTTGCTGTTCTGCTGCCGCGCCCGACTGCAGATCCAGCGGGAGGCTGTTGAGAAGAGGAAGAGGGCGGAGGAGGATGCACAGAAGAGGAAGATGGAGGAGCAGGCCCGTGGGAATGCAGACCGCCTGCGCCAGCTGCAGGAGCAGTGGAAGAACCAGGCCACCATGCAGAAGGCAAGTGGTAGAGGGCAGCGGATGAGAGGCAGTGTGGTTCTTCTGCATACATACAAGGTCTGCGCCAGCTTCAGGAGCAGTGGAGGCGCTTGGCCACTGTGCAGACAAGCAGGGCTGCGGCCGGGTGCTCGTGATGGTGTGTGGGCATGGGTGTCATGGGGAGTATTGTCTGCCACCACGGGCAGGCAAGCAGCGCAGCGGCTGGGTGTGCTTGACAAAGTTCGCACTTTTTGGAAGAAGCAGGGCTGGGATGATCTCGTTTAAGGTGCTGCCTGCATATCACCGATTGCAACCACACATGTCCTCGCTGATTGGCAATCCGGCTGTGGTTGTGTTACGCTTGCCGACGCCGCCCGACTGTGGTGTGCTGCCCTTGCTGAGGTGACCCTGCTACGGTGTATGCTCACCATGTGTTGCAGGCAGTGGAGAAGGGCGACGCCTCTGCGGTGGCTAACAGCAAGGCAAACGACAACGATGCAGCACTGAATGCCCAGGTGGACGCGCTGTTTGAGTCCTCCGAGGACGACGAGGTGAGTTTTCAAACTTAAAAGCTGCAAATGCTGTTTTTTTCTGTGCATGCCTATCTGTGTTTTTAGTCTTCCGAGGATGATGACTGCGGTTAGACAGCGCATGCCTGCATTGCTTTGGTTGAAGTTGCGCATGGCCAAGCTTGGTGGAGTTTCTGAGGAATACGCACCGCTGAGGTGGCGCACTGCTTGTTGTGCCGGCAGCCTTGCATGGCTTTACATGTGCACGGTGCCCCTTGAGCTGAGCATGATGAATGTGGCAGAGGGCTCAGCTCGAGTTCGTGCTTGCGCTTTGGGAATTCTGTGTGGGGGCAATGCTCTGCTGCCTGCTGCTGTAGAGCCGAAGCTGACATTTAAAGTGCCCTCATGCCGCCGGCTTGCATCCCTGTCACACAACTGCAGGACTACGTGCCTGGGCAGGACCCCGACGAGCAGGCAGCAGCAGGCGGCGAGCCCGGGGCCATGGCAGCGGGGGCAGCAGGGGCTGCGTCAGCTCCCGGGCAGCTGCCTGGTGACCTGGAGGATGACTTGGACATGGAGGATGCAGACTTTGATGAGGACTTTGGAGGGGAGGGGGGCTCGGATGAGGAGCCAGCCCCTTCAGCAGCCAAGCGGGGCGGCAGCAAGGGAAAGAAGGAGCGGCCGCAGAAGCGGGCAAAGCACCAGGCGGTGTTGGAGAGCGAGGATGAGGACGAGTGACGGGCTTGCACTGCTTCTGGTCCAGGGGCTGTCATGGATGAAGTGACCAGGCTTGCTTTGTAAGGTCAGCATCCCAAGGTTCAGGACAGCGCAGTCTCAACAACCCCTCAGGAGCTTTACACTGCTTCTTGGGATGGTGACATGTTTGCTTCTAGAAGTGGATGTCCCTGGCACATGGGGAGGAGCTCTGGCATGTCGCATGGTGAGGAGCACGGTGAGGAGTCCTTGCCATGGCGACGCGTGCTGCGCTGCTGTGGACGGCGGCGGCAGGTTAGCCCAGGGCGAGCGTCGCGCGGTAGCATCTTTCTCAGCACATTACACTCTACGACCGCTTTTCCAGAGCGGCCTTTGAAGCCGCCGCCGCGGCAGCTCTCTTCTCGGCCAAGTCGCGGGCCGAAGAAGGCTAAGCTTCAAGTCGCAAAGGTACTGCGCAGCGCGTCCGGAAGCATGCAGGGGCACGCGATGGCAGCCGCATACGTAACATGCCATGCCCTGCCGCCGCCTGTGCCGCCATCATGCCGCCGCCGCCACTTCAGCCGCCATTTTAGCCCGAGCCAGCACACATCCCCGGTTTGAATCCCTCGCACCGTCCCTATGCTCATCAGAGCTGCAGGGGCATGGCGGAGGCGGTAGCGCCTCCGGGGCAGCCCGGGGGAGGGCGGGGCCCCTTTGCCTGCCGGCTTGCGCTAAAGCTTGTTGATGAAGCCCTGGGCCCTGTCTGCCGCAAAGTCGTGTCCTGCCTGATCGATCACGGCACGCAGCAGGTAAGGCAGGGCAGGCGGGGGGTTCTGGGAAGAGGGGTGCTTGACCAAATGTGTCTGCCACTCTCTGCTTCAGACGGCTCCGGCCAAGAATTGGTCCACCACTGCCCACTGCTCCGCACGTGCACACCCCTCGACCCCGCACTACTGCCCCTGCCTGACTACAGTATGGCGATCTCCTACGCTTCTCTGGGCTGCCCGCCCCCCAGCTGCGCAGCGCGCTGCTGGTGCTGATCCAGCACAACCACGTCAACTGCTACCTCAAGGAGGAGCCGCCCACGTTGCGCGGCCCGGGGCCTTCCTACTCGCTGTACGAAGCCGCGCTGCCCCGCATACTTCAGAGCCTCAGGTCGGGGGGCGTGGGCCACGTGCTGGGGTGGCAGCCTGACGGGGCTGTGGGTTGGGGTTGGTTGGCGTCTTGGCGGGAGGAGGGGCGCCACTCTTGGGTTGGACGAGGAATTGGCGGCTGCCCCGCTTCCTGTACAGCCTGAGGTGGGAGGGCAGTGGGCTGGGATTGGGGAGAGTACAGGCAGAGGCGAGGGTCAAGGCGCTGTGCTGTGGCATATGCTGCATCTGCCCCAGGGGCCTGGTGTGCACTGCTGCGCTCTGGCGCCCGCTTGCTCCCCATGAGCCCTGCTTCCTTCCTTGCATGTGTGGATTCCTGACTCGTCTCTTGTGGTAAGCACATTGCAGGTTGCCGCGGTTCCTGACTCACATTGCTGATGAGCATGGCCAGGAGTCGGTGCGGCTCATCCACAATTTGCTGGAGCATGGACGCCTCAGGTGTGCATGGGGCTCAGGGATGCAGGGGCGTGGAGTGAGGGGGGGTGGGGTGGGGGGGCAGCCAGGGATAGTGGGTGCCAAGGGCTCCCACGCTCTGCTTTGTGCCTTGCCTGAGAGCAGGCGTACATCGAGCAGGCGTTAACGGGCCTGCTGTAAGTGATGCCGCCGCAGGCCGTCCGCTCCCTGTCTGCCTCCCCTCGACACTCGCCCAGCCACTGCCGCACACCATCTCTGTGATACTTGCCTTTGCGCAACGTGGGGCCAGCTTATGGAAGCGGGTTGAACCCCTGCACCTGTTCCAAGCATTTTTCTTGCCTCCGCCCTGCAGGTGGGACCAGCTGCTGGAGGCGGTGTGCTCCGAGGCGGCAGAGGAGGGCAGCGAGGAGGCGCCGCCCGACCCAGAGGTGCTGCTCAACCAGTTCCGCTCGCTGGTCATGGAGCGCTTCATAGAGCGGGTGCCGCCTTGCAACCTACCACCGCCGTCGTTCCAGGTGCGGTCACAGGACCAGCAGTCTGGTGGATGGGTCGAGCGGAGCTATGGAGTGTGCAGGCGCTGCCCTGCAGCTGCCGTCGTTCCCGTGCACTTTTGCTTATGGTACCGGGTTTCCAAATGGTGCTGCCCGACAACTTCCAGACACCAATCTCGAGTGACTGGGAAGCAGGCTGCGCAGGCGCCCAAGCACTTTTCTGAGTGCCCTCTTCTTGTTAGCATCTAATGCCACAGGTGCACCCCAACGCCCGCAAGAAGAAGGCTGCCCCAAAGCCGGGCACCGAGGAGGAGGCAGATTTGCACCGGGAGCAGCAGGAGGCGCAGCAGCGGCAGGAGTACCAGGAAGGTGCGCAGTCAGCACTACTGGAGGCAAGAGTTGGGATGCTTGCAAATGTTTTGACCGCCGTGCAGCCTACAGTCATCCTCGGCAACATATCGATGCCGTGATGTTTGATAGGAGTCATGAATTCAGTGCGAGCAAGTGCGGGACTTGCTTGTTCATCATCCATGTGCACCACCTCACATGCCCTCCCCAAACGCGGCCGCCCCTGCTGCAGTGCGCTTCCAGCTGCCGGAGGAGCTGGCTGGCGCCAGGCTGGGTGACGCAGCAGGGCCCGTGGTTGCAGCAGAGAAGCCTGCAGGCAAACGGAAGCGGGGGAAGGATGCGGCTGCCGAGGGTGAGAGAGCCTTGCAGCGGGCCTGATTGTTTGCATGCCAGACTTGCGGGTGCATCGCTTTGTGCTGTCAAGCTGCCTGCCTGCCAATGTTCTCAGCCTGCCCCTCCCTGCTGCAACTGCACACGCATCGCCGCCGTACACTCACTCTGATGACGGCACGTTGCCACCGTGCTGCTGCTGCTGCTGCTGCTTCTGCAGAGCCTGCCAAGAAGCGCGGGCGCAAGAAGGCGGGAGATGCAGGGCCCGGGGGAGCAGAGGGGGACGGCGTGGGCGCGGCTGCAGGCACCAAGAGCCCAGGCGTCAATGGCGCAGCGGCGGGAGGGGAGCCGGCACCGGTACTGTGGCGAGTCAACTATGACGAGTTCAACCGCAGGTAACGCATGCATGCAGTGTCCTGCAGGGCTCCTGTGGTGCGCCCCCTGTTATGTCCCACCATACCCTCCCTGCCCCATCCCGGGTCCTGCAGGTTCCGCAACGAAATCATTGCCAGCACGGTCAAGATGAAGTACGGCATTCCTGCGGGGCAGGCGGTGTCCGGCCTGCTGCTGGCCAACGCGCGCTTTGAACAGTCGGTGAGCCAGGAGTGCTTTGTGGGGTGCCTGTAGGGTGCACTGTGGACATGGTAGCTGGGGGGGCAAGGGTACGCCGTGGAAGGTGAGGCAAGGTTGCACACGCGCTGTGGTGGGTAAAGCACGGGCATACATGGGGGGGGAGTCAGTTAGCCAAGGTGTGAGCGCGACTAGAGGGAAGGGGTAGACATGGAGGGAGGGCGGGTGGAGCACAGTTACTGCCCAGTGCCGCACAACGAGGAACTCGAGCTGCTCCTTTAATGCTCAAGGTGTTCGACTTTATATTGCACTGCATGGGGACGCCGAACTTGCAGCCGCCCACAGGCAGGCAGGCTCCCGCTGCCTGTGATACGTGAGCCTTGTCCGCGCCTGGGCCACATCACCGTACGTGTGTGCCGCATTTTCGCCCGCAGGTGCACACTGGCAAGACAGCGGTGGTGTTTATTAGGCATTGCGCTCCAGTTCTCTCGCTCACCTAAGCACCTACCCTTCCATTTTCTGTACTGACCTGTCCTGCAGGCTCACACGGGCGAGACGGTGGTGCTCTCTGTGGCAGACGCCAGCGGTGCCCTGCGGCGTGTGCACGGCAACGAGGGGGTGCCCGACAACATTGCAGCGGTGCTCAGGTGAGGCCAAGGGTGATGTGGGATGGCCCGCCAGTATGGGCCAGTCCTGCACAGGCACAGCGGTTTCCTTGCCGTGGGCTTTGTGCGCTGCCTGGAAACACCAAAACTTGGCCTGCCCAACTCTTGAGACTTGCACAGAGCAGATAGCAGTTCAATGATGCAGGCCCAGTCTGTTTGTGAGTCAGCATGCTGCCCTGTTGTCCTGCTGCACCTGCTGTGCAGTGAGCTGGCGGAGGACGAGTACGGCATCCTGGACAGCCGCGGCATGGGCCCTGGGGGCGAGCAGTTTGTGATGAACATACCAAAGGTGCTCCAGCTGGCGCGACTGCAGGAGGTGGAGGCTGTCGTCAGGTGAGTGGTTCGCTTAGTGCATCAGTGCAAATGGCCTGTGTGTAAAGGTTCGTCAGTAGCCATCATGTGAAGCTTGCGATTCACCCTGCAGGGGCTGTTTGCCGTCAGCGGGATGACGCCCCATTGGTTAGTGAGCAGCCCTGTGGTCTCTGGAAGTTCAATGCAAGGCAGCAGGGACGGGAGGCAGCTGGCAGTTGGGAAACGGAGACAGGCCGCACTGCGTGCCATGGGCATCAGCAGTTTCCCGCATGGCCTGCATCTTGGGTTGAAAAGAGAGGGCAGGCATCAACAAAAAAACTGCCGTTTCCAGGCGCCCCCTGCATTGTAGTCCGCCGGCAATGTGAGATCCGGAACAAACCTGATTCTTTCGTCCCTGCTGCCTGCAGGAACAAGTTTGGGCAGCATGGCATGCGTGTCTTTCGCATGCTGCTCATACATGGACAGCTGGAGCAGAAGCAGGTATGTGGCTGGCAATATTGCATGTTTAGGTTTGCTGCGCTTGCCTGCGTGTGCCCAGTCGCTTGCCTGTCCACTTGTATTGCGTGCGTATAATTGTGTGGTGCAGGTGCGAAGTCCGGGACCGCCTGCACCACCCCAGTCCATAACAACAGGTCAAAATGTCGCGTTTGCCCCAACCAGGTGGCTGACATGGCGATGATCACCAAGGAGATAGCTAGGGAGAAGCTTTATGGCATGCTCAAGGCGGGGTAAGTGTGGAGTGTGCGTTTTGCTCAAGGGAAGAGCAACGCCCAGGGGGATGGGCAAAGGGGCTAGAATTCCCCGGGTGGCACGACTGCGGTTGCAAGCGTGTGCTCACGTATGTGCGCCTTGTTGGACGACCCGAAAGAGGAAAGGCATTGTGGACGCGCATGCGGCCCTGCATTCATGTTTTGCTCTGTTTGTTGCGCCCACCGTAATGCTTTCCCATCCGTGACAGCTACTGGCATGCTCACCCGGCTCGTCCCGCCCCCTTGCTGTGCGCGCACCCACCCCTCAGACGTACTGCTCAGCCCGTGTTTGACCTTTGACCCCCAACCCCTCCTCCCCCTGCCCTCGGCTCCTGCAGCTACCTGGCTCTGCAGGACGTGCCGCGCACCGCCGACCACGCTCCCTCCCGCACCTTCTACACCTGGCGCGCTAATGTTGCGGCCGCCACTGCACGCATGGCGTCTGACATGTACCGCGCCGCGGGGAACCTGCATGCCAGGCTGGGCTACGAGCTGGAGAAGCAGAAGGAGCTGCTAGACCTTCTGGAGATGCCGTCAGTGGCGGCACATGTGCTGGAGCGGCGGCAGGAGGAGATTGTGGCGCTGCGGGCGGTGACATCGCGGCTGGAGGCGAGCCTTTTGGACCTGGATGTGCAAATACACTGCTTCAGTGACTGCTGAGCAGAACAGAAGAAAATCATGGAGTGGGGAAAGGACGCAAGAGAGGGGTGGGTGGAATAGTGTCTGCCTGTAGCTGTCCTCCTTGAGATCTTTCCTGAGCTGTTTCCCTGCCTTGCTGTCATCCGCTCGCTTGTTGGTCAACACAAGATTGCATGCCGTGATGCCTTGCAAACAATGCAATGTTGTCAAAGGTTCAGAGTTTTGGGCTGGGAACCAGTATGATATGGGGGATAGGCTGTCAATTCAGCTCCGAATCTTACTGCCACATATGCATGCGTGCCCTGTGGGCGGGCAGCAAGACACAGCCACCTGGCCTCATCCTGCACCCTGGTTTGGCGACGCCTCACGAAACGACAAGACCTCCATCAAAATTCGAATACCATGGCCTCCCACCTACTCGTCTGCAGCCCTCCCATTCTCAACTGAATGTGTTATATATCAGGGCCTGCAACGGCCCACACCGCGCGCATCTAGCAGGGGCAGGGAAAATGTACACACAGAGAAGAGTGGTGTTAACGGAGTTCATTGCATTGGCTGCCGGCCTGCCGCACAACGCTGCCGTGTGCCGTGTGCGCCAGTGCACAGGCAGAGCTGCCGCTGCCCCAACCGCCGCCGCATTGTCGTTGGAGGGGAGCAGGCAAGGCTGAGACGCAGGAGAGCTTGCTATCGCTCCAAGTAGAAGCGCACGTGGACCCCAGGCCTGCAGCATGGACAGAGAGGGGTGATGAAAGGTGCAAACTGAAGGGAGGTGAGAGGACAGGCTGGATTGCAAACGCTTCAATACTGGCGACTGCACCCAAACCCAGCCCTGCATGCATGGCGCCACACTCACCCTCATTTGTGACCGCGGTCTGCGCTGGCGGCCAGCCTTTAGCACTACTGCACCTCTGCCCCGGCCTGTAGCGCCCCCGACCCCGGTGCTGCTGCCCCCTCCCCCGCTGGCACGCCTGCCTCCAAGTCTACCCCTGCAGCAGCCCCATTGCCTGGCGCAGCTGCCCCGCCGGCTGCTGCTCCACCTGCTGCAGCTGCCCCACCGGCTGCCTGCGCTGCGGCGGCCCCGCCAGCTGCCGGCGCTGCGGCGGCCCCGCCGCCTGCTGCTCCGCCTGCCGCAGCTGCCCCGCCGGCTGCCGGCGCTGCGGCGGCCCCGCCGCCTGCTGCTACCACTGCAAGCTC
>JAPTJF010000521.1:0-41281 GCA_029339195.1 Micractinium sp. NFX-FRZ | reverse complement strand
GCGAGCCACCAACACGTCTCCACACTGCAGGGCCCGTGCGTGGCAAGTAGCGCGCCCCCAGAACCCCGCACACCCCCGCAGATCTTCCGTGCCCTGGTGTGCGACGTGAGCGTGAACACTCTGACGCTGGAGGTGACGGGGAAGGAGGACAAGATGGTGGCGCTCAAGGAGGTGCTGGAGCCGTACGGTGAGCCACAGTTTTGTCAAGACAACGGTTGCATGCGGGGCGAGTTGTGAACTGATTTCTTGTGAGCAGAGGGGAGGGCAGGGCCAGACGACAACGCCTCCCATCTCCTTGCCGCCGCCTCCCCTGCCTGCCTGATACCCTGCCTGTCACCTGCCCCAGCCGCCACGCTCAACTTCGCACACCCACTGTTACCAACCATTGCCCCCTCCCTGCACACCCACACCCGCACGCCTGCAGGCATCCTGGAGGTGGCTCGCACGGGGCGGGTGTGCATGCAGCGGGACTCTGGCGTGGACACCAAGTACCTGGGGCGCGTGGCGGGCAGCCGCGTCATGCTGTGATCACGCTGTGGTCGTGCTTTGTGGCGACGTGTGCGTGCAGCGCGATTCTGGCATGCACGCCAAGCACCCTGGGCCGCGTGGCGGGCATCCACGCCATGCTCTGAGTTCCAAGATTTGGAGCTGGGAAAGCTGGGCACGCGGCATGCTCCCGAGCCATGCCTGTGGCGGTGACTTGTGCCCGGTGGCAGTGACTCGTCGTGTTCCATCACTCCAAAGCGCCTCCCCATCCTGCTTGCGCTGACAGCGCTGCATGCGTGATTGTTTTACTAGCTTGTTCGCCCCTTCAATCGTCTCACGCTGCTGTGGGCTGTTGGGAATTGCCCAGGCGGCGTGGATGTGTGACCCGGGCAATCATGCTGTTCGCCTGCATTTCCCCCGCGTTTCGCTTTGCTCCTCCTTTGCGGCAGAGGCAAGCCTCGTCCCTGCTGCTCCCTGACCTCCCGAAACACCTTCTCCTGTGCCCTTTAGACTTCCGTTTGCTCCCCTCCACCAGACGACTGTAAACAGTGTCATTTCTACAACGCAGCAGACAGAAAGAATCGGCGTGCGCAGATGCGGGAGGCAAGGGCAAGCATGCTGTTCTGACCTGCACCAGGCACAGGCCTTCCCCAGTCTCACAAACATCCTACATGTTTTCCCATTCGGCAGGTTGCACCAGTGCCAGTGCTTACAATGCAACGCTAGGTTGCAGCTTGGAGGGAGGCAGCAAACAGTGGTGACAGGGCGGCAGCAGCGTCTGGGGCAGTGCCGGGCATTGCAAGTGCGGGGGGGCAAGGGCAAGCATGCTGCCCTCTGGGCAGGGGCAACAGGACGGGAAAGCGGCAATCAAGGCATAGGGTCTACAAAGAAGAGAGAAAGAAGAAGCCGGGGTGTGGCACACGCGCCCAGGAGGTGGGTTGTCGCGCGCAAGTCTTGCACAGAGTGGTACAGATAGGATTTGCCAGAAGGTCCTGGGCAGCAAGCATCAAGGTTGGTGTGCCGGCTTGGCATTGCGTCAGCCAGTGGGCACCACTGCCTGCCCTGATCAGCGCCAGCTCAGCGCCAGCTCAGCGCCACCTCACATGGCTCCAAAGCCCACCACAGGCACCGCAGGGACGCCATCCGTCTTTGCAGCCTCCTCCTCCTCCTCGCGCCCAACCTCCGGCATCTGATGGCAGCGAGGGACAGGGGGCAGGGGGCGGGGCGGGGCGGGGCGGTAAGTGAAGGCAGCGGGCATCAGGTCATGCATGCCAGGCACAGCGCGCTCTCAGTATCGCCCGCCACCTGCGAGGAGGAAAGCTGCACAGGCAGGTGCGGTGCAGCAACCACCTTTGCTGCTGCCAGGCTGCAAACGCCAGCAGCAACAGCAGCAGCAGCGGCAGCAGCAGCAGGTGCTGCAACTGCAGCTGGGCACCTAGGCTGCGTGCGCAGGTGCAGCCGGCGCGGGCGGCCGGTTTGGTTGCTGTTGCTGCTGCTGCGGCTTCTCCTCCTGCTGCTCCACTTGCTGCTCCGTCTGCTGCTTGGCTTGCTGAGATGCAGCCATCTGCGCAAGCAAAGCATGGGCGCGAGAGCAGCCGCGGAGGTGCAAGGGGCGGGCAGGTGGGTGGGCGGATGCGTGGGCAGACAGACCGGTGGGCGCTGGCAGATGGGCCGGCCGGCCCGCAGGCAGAGGCAGGTATGGGGCGAGAGCAGGTGGGCAAGCGGGGCGGCGGCAGCAACGATACAATGTGCTGCAGCACGCATGCGGCAGCAGTCTAGAGGTGGGCAGGATGCAGCACAGCACAGCACAGCACAGCACAGCAGCAGCAGCAGCATTTCCCACGCGGGCCAGCTGGCAGTTGCGCCGCCGTGCTGCCGCCGCTGCCACAGCTGAAGCCGGCGCGCATGGCTGCACAGCGCCGGCGCGTCGCATCCCTGCCGTTCGAGAGTGTCGCAGTGCGAGCAGGCAACCGCCCATGAGCCGTGCTTGGGCGGCAGCACGCTGCCAACGCCTTGCCTTGCCCTGCCCAGTGCTGCCATCCATCATGCCGGCGCACCACTCATTCCCCTGACCGCCCAAGTCCCCGCCAGCAAAACCAAACACACCACAACCACTATCCACAGCACGGTGCGGCACCGACCTTGGCCACCAGGCGGCGCATCTGCAGGATGTAGAACATCTCTGCAACAAGGCACGCACGGAGGAAAGAGGAGGGTGAGGGACAGTGAGCAGCAGTGCCAAGGGGGTGGCTCACTGTGCGCAGGGCAGCCAGGCCTTGACGCAGCCCTTGGATCAGCAGATGCCGCCCCCGCTGCCGGGCCTCGACCACGACACCACCACGTCCCACCCCCCCAACACGCAATTCCCCGCGGCACCACACCACCACCCCGGGCCGCCCCCCCCCTCACCCAGGTAGCGCTTGGTCTCCCGGCTCTCCAGGCTGGTCACGTGCTTCCAGAAGGTGTAGATGTGGGACAGGGTGACCAGGCGCTTGGCGTAGATGGACCAGGTGTACCTGCACAGGGGGCGGGCGGTACAGGCGCGAGTAAGCGAGAGGTACTGCAAAGGAGGTCCCAGGTGTGCCTGCCAGCAGTACAGGGGAGGTGAAGGGGCAGCGCATGGGCAGGCGGGCAGTGCCTGCCTGCCGTGCTTTGGGGACAGAATGCGCACGTGCGGTGGGCCAGCTGCACCAGCTTCAGTGTGGTAGTGTGGCACGTGGCAGGGGTGCTGGGCGCACTCCAAGCCGTGCTGCAAGCAGTGCGTCAGTGCGACAATGCAGTGCAGCCATCCCAGCCAGCCTGCCCCAAGTTGGGTCCCCCCGCCCTGCGCCAAATCCCAACCATCGGCCCCCTCCCGGCCCCCCGCGCCTCGCTTGGAGAATATGCGCTCCACGCACACCCAGAAGGCAGAAAGAACGAGAAAAGCAAGGGAGGAAGGCGGGGAGGGCAGCAGGCACCCACCTGGAGAAGATGCGCTCCATGGATGCCTCGCTGATCTTGGTCCAGTGGGAGGGCTCCTGCAGCGGGGTGGGGGAAAGAGCAAGGTGTCGGTAGGGTGGGTGGGTGGGTGGGAGGAATGCCCCAGGCAGTGAGCCAAGCCGCTGTCGCCCGCCCCCACCCTGCCTGGCTGCTGTCAACATGGGCATGCACCGCACCGCTGCTGCCGCATCACTGCTGGCCCCACACCTTGATGCAGCGCTGGAAGAAGTCGGCCATGAGGTCGGCGGCCTCGGCACCGTGGTAGGGGTCAATGTGGAAGCCTGGGGAGTGGGGGGGGGCACGTAAGGGTAAAGCAGGGTGGGTTGGCACAGGGGCAGATGACTGGGGGGGGACATGTCGCGGGCCCTCGCTGCGCCATCAGCAGCCGTGAAACATGGCCCGCCCCGCCCCGCCCCGCCCCGCGCCCACCCACCCGACTTCTTGTGCTTGATGATCTCCGAGGGGCCGCCGTGGTTGGTGGCAAAGGTGGGCAGGCCGCAGGTCATGGCCTCTATCACAGTCAGGCCAAAAGCTGCACTCAGGAGGGAGGGAGACATGGGTTGAGATGGAGTGGTGGGCAATTTACAGGAGGAGAGTTCAAGGCCTGATTTACCGTCAGATCAAGGACTGCAGGGGCAGCAGCGGGAGGCAATGGCAGAGATACAAAGCAGCCCGCCAAAGTGGCGGTAAAGGTGGGAAGCCTGCCATGGCTGGCGGCACAGGGTGAGCACCCTGCACCAGCAGTCTACACTCCTTGCGACAAACACATACCCCTCTTCTCCCGATTCTCTCGCTTCTCCCGCGAGCCTCCCGACGCTCCTGCCCAATCGCCCCTCCTCTTCGAAAGCGAGGAGGGGTAAATGGGCAGGAGAAATCGGAGCAAGCGGAAGAAGGGGGCGAACTGGTTCTGGGCGGGGCGGTGCTGCAGAGCCTCCCAACAGCGACAGGCCAAAAGCCGCACTGGAGGGATGGAGATTGCTCGAGCCAAGATGCAAGGAAGTGGTTGTGAGCCAAGACGTCATGGCCTGATTCTCTGCCAGGCCAAAGGCTGCTGGGACGAAGGGTGTTGACAGACTGCCCCAGCACGGAAGAGGGCAGAGAGCAGAGAGCGGCACAGAGGTGTGACGACAGAGCAGCTGCTGCCCGCGCCATTGGCATCTCCCCCTGGTTGTGCATTCGAGCGAGAGAGTCGACGGCCTGCTGCTGCTGCTGCGGCGGCCGCTGCTGCTGCTGCTGCTGCTGCTGCGGCCGCCGCTGCTGCAGCTCCAAATCTCGTACACAACCTCCTCCTCTGCAAGCCCCCACCGCTCACCCACGACCATCTCACAACCCCCTTGGTCGCGCCCCTCTGCCCGCGCACCGCCGCAAGCAACCTCCTCCTCTGCCTTGCTCAACTCCCTGATCTCTGCCCCCCGCCCGCTCACCCTCGTACAGCGCCGGCTGCGCAAACGCGCCCCCCGTGTCGGCGATGTATCGGTACAGCTCGCCGTTGAACACGCGGTTCTTCTGCGGGGGTCGTAAAGCAGCAAGATGCAGGGCAAGGGTAAAGAAGGTGGCGAGGAGTAACGGAGGTTGAAGCGGCCAATTGCGGGGGTGGGGAGTGTAACGAAAGGGTGTAGGCGGAAGACGAGGCAGGCGGGTGGGGGGGAGGAGGGGGCCTCTGCAAACACGGGTCTTTAACGAGCCAGGAGTGCAGCAGTGAGTTAAGGGGCCTGAAGGGGAGGAGTGCAGCATAGCACGGCACAGTTCCAGCAAAAGCAGCCCTTCATGCTGTGCCTCTCCACCTTCCGCACAGCACAGCACAGCTGGACACGCCCGCGTCGTCCCCCCCGCCCCCCACTCGCCTGCGCCACGGTCCAGCGGAAGCAGTCCTTCATGTTGTACTGCTCCACGATGCCGTGCATCTTGCGGCACTCATCCGCCTCCTCGCGGTCCATCGTGGCAGCCGGGTCAATCACGCCGCCTGCGGTGCGAGCAGCGGGGTGTGGAGAACCAGGAAGGGGAGGAGGCTGAGGCTGGGGAAGAGCAGCTCAGGCGCAGGTGAACACAGGGTGGGTTATGCGCGGCGGGCCGCGAGCAGCGCGCATGCCGAGCGGGCACCTTTGGTTAGGTACCTTGACCCACCGCCAGAAGCAAAACCTTCTCACGCGCCACATACGCACAACAGCAGCCATCCAGTCAACCCACGCCCTCCCTCCCTCCACGTGCACCCACTCACCCACGATGACCAGGTTGACCAGCCCCCTGAGCCGCTCGTTGGCGGCATACCACTCTGCCAGCCCCGTCAGGTTCTTCACCTTGTCCAGGCGGGCCATGCTGCGGTACGGCGGCAGTACAACAGGCAGCGGCGGTACAGCGGCAGTCAAGCGAGCGATTAGCGATCAAGGGTGGAGGGGCCCGAGTCGTTCACTAGCACACAGGATGCACACGAGTGGTGTGAGCACACAGAGTGTGGGCGCTTACGGGGAGGCAGCAGCCCAGGCACACCATCTGGCTGCCAGCACAGGGCCCCTGCCCTCACCTGAACAGGATCGGCTTGTTGCGGTCCGCCAGGTGGCCTGCACGGTGGCAACACAGGCGGTCAGCGCAGGGGAGTGGGGCGGCCCAGCGCCTGCTACGGAGACGGTGAGATCAGGGGAGTGGGGCGGCCCAGTGCCCAGCCCTTGCACCTAACCACCCAGTGAGCACCGCTTCTCGCCCACTCACCCACGGCCCCCTTGAAGCCTGGGTCGAACAGCAGCTCTTCAATGTCCTTGTGCAGCCCAGTCAGGCGGCGCTCCTTCTGTTTGTGAGGAAGAATGGAGGGGGAGGGGAGGGAGGGCGAGGCCGGTTGAGAGGGGCTGGAGGGCAGCAGCAGCAGTAGAGATGGGGTGCTCCAAGTGACGGCAGCGGGTCGACTGTCGCCGCCACCACATTCGCACACCGAGCACGCTGATGCCACCCCAACTTTCTCCCCAGCCACACCCTTTAACAACACACAGGCCCGCTGACCTCCTTGAAGGGGAAGTAGATGTCAAGGTCGGCGCCCGGGGAGACGATGTTGAACTGCAGCGGAGGAGGGCAGGGAGGCAAGAAGGCATCACATACGGGCATGTGACTCAGGGGCGGTGGGGTGACACAACACTCTCCAACAGGGAGATGAACATGCCCCTGACCTCCCCCACACATCATGTGCCACGCAGTACGCCGCCTTTGGCCTGCCTTGCGTCTGTGTGTGCCCCCACCGCCGGACCTCCAAAGACGCTGTGCAGGGCAAGGGCAAGGGTGGTCGGTGCCCCTCCCACCTTTGGGTTGTAGATGTCGATTCCCTCCACCACGCGGTACAGCTGCGGCATGGTGAAGCTCTTGTACGACTCGTACTGCCCCACCATCTCCTCGTGCCCAGCAATCTCCTGCGGGCAGCACGCGCGAGGGGAGGACGCAGCGGCGGCAGTTTGCGGCGGCAGGTTTATGGGGCAGCAAGCAAGGAGCAGGCACACCCTACCACATCAGAGGCGCAGCGCGGCACTTAAGCACGGAGGAAAGAGCTGCTGCCCCGCCCGCCCCGCCTCCGATCTGATTGATTCAAAGACCAAGCCGTCAACACAGCCCCAGCGTCCCTCCCATCCCTGACCCTGCGGTCCTACGGCCCACTCCCTGCCCCCCACCTGGTACGTGGAGGTGACGATGAAGTCAGCTGAGTTCATGGCAATCAGGTCGGCAGTGAACTGAACGAACAGGGAAGAGGAAGGAAGGCAAGCCGGGTAAGGACTGGGTGTGAGCGATTTGGTGGGGTTCGTAGAGTCTGGGTATGCGGTCGCCTGTGCACAGCGTTTGAGATGACAGGAGGATATGGGAGCGGGCCAAGCAGGGAAGGGTTCAGGGGCCACGTGGTTCATTACGCCCCCCTTGGCCACCTGGCAGGAGGCCCACCCCCCGCCCCCACCTGGCACGAGAAGTGGAACTTGTGGCACAACCCAGCACAGAACTCGTGCCTCGAGAGTTCGCTGTTCAGAGCACCCTCGCACCCTCCACCCACTACAAAGCAGCCCCTTGCCCACCGCCCCACATGAGTCTTAATAATAACTACGAATCGCACGTCTCCCCGCCCACACACACCTGGCAGGAGAAGTGGTACTTGTCCTCCAGCTGCTGCCAGTAGATGTCGGCGTCCTCGTACCTGGGCAGGAGCAATACAGGGGGGGAGGGAGGAGCGGAGGGCGGGGCCGGTTGGGAGGCAGAGGCGGGGAGAGGGGGGCGGGGCATGCATGAGGCACAGCGCAGCCGGCACACAGTGGCAGGAGAGGAAGCAACAATACAGACCGCCCGTGCAGCCCGTGCCCAGCAGCCCCCACAGCTGCCCTCTACTACGACCTCCCCCCACCGCCCGGCGTGCCCACCCACCATCCCTTTCCTCCCCCTCCCAGCCCCCCCCTCACTTGGTCTTCTCCAGCGCGTGCGCGATGTTGCACTGCGTCACGTTCATGCGGTGGCTCATCAGCGTGGCCACCAGGTTGCCGTCGCTGCACAACAAGGGGAGGCAGGGGAGGCAATGATGCCGCTCTGCAATGATTAAGTAGCTGAACATGAAGTATTGTTCAGTCAAGGGGTGGGCTGGGGCTGGGGCTGGGGCTGGGGCTGGGGCCAGAGAAACAGACTGCCATGTGCCATGTGCAGCGAGCCACTGGGGTCCTCTGTGGCCTCTGTGCCTCCACCAGTGGGTCGTGCCCCGCTATCATCCCAGCCTACGCGATGGGTGGGCGGAGGCGGCGCCCACCCACCACGAGGGCTGGGTGGTATCCACAGAGCACAGAACTACTGCTGAAGCACACTGGGCATTGTAACCGCAAGGCAGAGTCGCCCATGGGGGCGCACGGGCAGCACACACAAAGCTCCGCGACCAAACACATCATCTGTAGATTTGCGAAGGTGCAGGGAAGCCCTGCTGCTCTGCACACCCATGTTGCGGTTGATCTGCCCATGTTGCCACTTATCTGCCCGCCCACGCATGCCCGCCCTTGGCAGGCAGCAACGGTGCACCCATGACGCATCCCAGGAGTGCGTGGCACGTCGCCGGTGGCGCCCATCCACCACCAAGGCTGCAGCAGCAGATGTGAGACACCCGCACACCCGAGGGCCAGGGCTGCAGCCCAGCTGCCGCAAGCTTTGTGCACAGCCACCCTGCACGCACACACTTCACATCACCCTTGGATTGCGAGCTGCAAGACTGCTGCTGATCGACCATAGCGTGTGTGTGGCCACCTCCGGGCAGCAGCAAGCCTCCCTGCCTGCATGCTTGCCGCAGTGAGAGCACCCGTAAACCACCTGGCGGCACACAGCGGGCGCAGCGTGAAGAGCTGCACCTGGAACTGCACTGCCAGGTGTTGAACACGGTGCTGCACAGCGGCGACTGCAGCAGCACGGCTTCTCTGCCCCCCGAACAAGGTTTTAGGGTTCAGGGTCTCGGGGTGTCTAAGGTTTAGGGGTTCAGGGGTTCTGGGTGTGTTGATGCTGCACAGCGGAGGAGACGCAGCGGCACAGCGTCTCTGCCCTCCCTGCCTTACCCGCACCCGCCGGTGGATCTCAACTGCGACCACGCTCCCGCTCCAGCCCGTGAGGCACCTGTTGAGCCTGCAAGCTTCGCTGCTCATCTCATCTCACCCCGCCCCACCCAGCCCTCAACAGCTGTCGCTGGCCATGGCTAGAGGATCACTGGCCAGGTGACAAGAAGGAACACAAAAGGCGCCCTGCCCACCTGTAGTTGCCGATGATGAAGTCCGGCTTGCCACCCATCTCAGCCAGGATCTCTGCAGTGAAGAAGAGGCGAGGGTGTAAGGTTTTAAGATTTTGGGGGACAGGGCGGGAGCTGCCGGGGCAGGGAGGCGGGGCGCCCAGGCCATTGTGCCGCCCAGTGTGCTGCTCTTCATACGACCCACCCTGCCCCAGCCGCCTCACGCTGCCAACAAGAGCTGTTCAAACACAGGGATTGACCTCCCGGCCCAACCCACCCTTGGTGGCGTCGATTGTGAAGCGCTCCAGGTAGGGCCACAGGTCGAAGCGGGACACCCAGTGGTTCAGGATGCGGCTGCGGGTGGCATGTGGAGGGAGGCGGCCGGGGGGCGGAAGGAGGAGGCATGTGGGCGGGGGGCAAGGGGCGCAGGAGGGGCAGGGGGTAGCCTCCATGGTTCTTGCCCTCCCCACTGCTGGTCAGCACATGCGCGAGCTTGCAGTTCTGTGTGTTTCAACCAGAATGAGGGGGGGAGGAGTCTCCACCGCCGCCACGGCACCAGCTTGTCGGGCCGGTGCTGTGCCAGCGCGTCGGCCCAGTCTTGCATGCTGCTGCTACTGCCTTGCGCAGGGCATATGCAGCAGCCTGCAAGATTGGACACATGAGCTGGCACAGCCCTGGCCCAACACACTGGTGCCGTGGCAGTGGGCCCACCATTCTCAGCCAACTTGTCGCCCTCAACTGCCAGCTCGCCCGCGGCGGCCAGCACCCGCTGCATAGCCTTGAACACCTTGCAACACCAGACCCTCCCTGCCCTCCCCTCCCTCCCATGCTTCTAAAACCCTACTGCCCCCTCTCCATGCCCATGTGCGACCGCACCCCTCTCCCTCCCTCCTCCCCTCCCTTCCCTTCCCTGCCCTTCCCCCCGCTCACCCCTCTGCGTCGCGGAAGGGCACCCGCAGGATGCGCGCGCTGCGGCAGCCGCTGATGGGCTCCAGGCGCTCGTTGCACGAGGTGCCGTGGGCGTCGGGGATCAGGCGGGTGAGCACCACAATGTCGGGCTGGAAGTTCTGCGGTGGGATGGCGGGACGGGCGAAGGAGTGCCAGGAAGGCGGGGAGGGGGGGCGGGGAGGTGAGGCATTGAACGGGCGAGGAGGCCAGGCATCATGCGGGGTGAGCACCACCATGTTGGGAGCTGGAAGTTGTGCGCTGCAGTGGCGGGGTGGGCAGAGGGGGATGCCCCCGAGAGGGGAGTGAAGGGGAGGGGGGAGGGAAGGAGGGCGGGGGGGGGCTGGCGTCATGCGCGTCAGACCCATGGTGTTTGGGGCAGGAAGGAGTGCGAGGGGCACCGGCAAAGTGGCGCAAAACGGGGGGAGACTTTGAGGGAAAGGTGAGGAGGGGAGGGCCATAGGTGGGCTGCACATTCTGCTGTGGAAAGAGCACGGCGGGCCAGCATGCGTGGGCTGTAGGAGCACATTTTTCACAGAAAGCAGGAAGCAAAGTTGGAGAGGTACCCGTTGCAAACACAAGCTGTCCAGCCGTCAACTTCACAAGGGCCCCACCTGCAGCCCGGCCTCTGCCAGCCGCTGCTCCATCTCCTTCTCCAGCGCCCGCACCTGGTCCAGGATGTACACCACCTGAGGTACAAGGCGGGGGTAGGGGCGGTACAGGTGGCACTGTGTTACGGGGCAGGCAGTACAAGGGCAAGGGGACATGCAGGAGAGGGCGGGAGTGGGGGGACAGCCCTTTGAGTGAGGGAAGATGCGGGCCCGTGGGTGGTGGTGAGGGGACAAGTGGGCGGAGCGGCCGGCGGGAGTGGGCGGGCCCCTGCAGGCGGGGCTAGGCGGGCGGGGCGCTAGTTAGACAGCCGTGTTCGCTACTCAGCAATATGAGCAGTTGGCAGCTAAAGTCAACACATTTTCTTGTCTCCCTTACCACCCCGGCAAGGTCAGCTTTCTCCTCATTGGCCCTGGAGGGCACAAACTCATACCAAGGCCGTCTATCGCCACCATCCTGCGGAGCACCGCCGAGAGCGCCCAGGTGCGCTTGCATGGGCGCGCACAGTGCAGCCTGCCGCAGAGATTCCCGAGCAGCCCTCCTTGGCTCTCGCTATAAGACCGTGGCATGTCCCGGTGCTCACAGGCATTCCCCTGGAGGAACGCCCCATCCCAGCGGCAGCATCACCAGCCCTCTTGCCTTGCAAAGAGTAGCCCGGCACTGCCCCTCCCCTCTGCACTGAAATCACCCACCCGCCCGTCACAATCCACCTGCCCACCCGCCCACCTGGCCACCGGTGTCTGGCATGCCCAGCACATTGGTCTGCCCAAAGTAGCCGTGCGGGGAGAGGATGACGACCTGCGGGGGTGGGGGTGGGGGTGGGGTGGGGGGGGGGGGGGCACAGCGGGCACAGCTCAGCGCGCTCAGCACGTGCACACTAGCGGCTTGCACAACCAGGACGCAACCGGCCCTCACCCTGCCCACCCACTGCCTCCCTCCCCCACGTTGAATCGGCCCTCGCCCTATACGCCCTCAGCCTCCCTCCCCCACCCACCTTGAACATGAGGGGCAGGCGGGCCAGGAACTTCTCAAGAGTGTCCGAGTCGGGGGCCTGAGAGGATGGTAGGCAGTGGCGAGAGGAGGGGCAGGGGCAGTGGGGCGGGGCGGGGGTGAGAGGCAAGGTATAGCCTCGGTTGCAGCAGCTGGAAGGACTGGCTCTCTCCTGCACCCCTTCATTTGCACGGCAAGTCACTCCCCACCCCTCCACCCCCACCCCCACACCCATCTTCCCACCTGCACGATGTCGAGCAGCAGCTGGAAGGACTCGCGCACGCGCCCCACGGTGTTGCCCCAGCCGGGGAGGAAGCCCAGCTCGTCAATGCCCAGGCACGCGCTGATGGGCTCCTGCACAGAGCAAGGAAAGAAGGCAAGAATCAGGTGAGAGAGGTGATGACTAAAAGCCCAGCTTGTTGGCACGCTGCCAGGTGGCGCTGTTGGGCTCCTGCGCACAGCAAGGTGTGATGGCAGAGGGGGCGCACTGGTGTGGGAGATGACTGGCAAATGCTGACGGGTTGCTGGTCTGTGACGGAGAGAAGGGGGATGGAGAGAAGGGGCAAGCAGAGCAGAATAATGGCAGCTGCACGACAGGCGCAAGGGGGCACCGCTGTAAGCAGCCGAGGCCCACCCCCCACCCTCACCTCGTCCTCGTACTTTTCTCCAGCAGCCTGCCGGCTTGATCCCACACCCCACACCCCTATACACAGACGCCAGAGAACAAGGCCGAACACATACGCAGTGTCCCCCCCCCCACCCACCCACCCACCCACACGCACCTCATCCTCGTGCTTCTCCAGCAGGCGGTCGGCCCGCAGCAGCGAGTGGCGCAGCCGCTGCACGCTGTTCACGCGCTGGCTGCAGCAGAGGGACAGGGCACAGCACGCAGCAGGCACAGCAGGCACAGCAGGCGGGTCAGCGTGGCGAGCAAAAGCAGTGCCGCTCCGGTCACGCGCCGGCTGCGGGGGTGCAGAGGTACAGGGGTGGAAAGGCAGGGCAGGCAGGGCATGCGCCCATCCCTCCACCGGGCCTCCCCCCCCCGGCCCACCTCAGCAGCAGCTTCTCCCCTCCGTGCTTGAACTCGCGCAGGAAGTCGAGCATCAGCTGGCTGCGGGGCGGGGGGGGGGGGGGTCGGGCGTGAGCTGGCTTGGTGCACGACACGAGTCAGGTGGGGTTCATGCATCTTAGGCTGTGAGTAGCCACGCTGGCGCCTGCGCTGCCTATCGCTGCATGGCCCAGCCAGGGGGGCAGCGGCTAACATTCCACCTCGCCAGCCAACTACACCTGCCACCACCTCCCGCCTCCCCTCCCACCCTCCCCTCCCCCCGCACACCCACCTGCCCTCTGCGTTTGCGTTGGGCGAGAAGAGCTTGGCGGAGAGCGTCTTGTTGAGGAAGGACACGCCGTTGCCGATGTGGCTCTGCAGGTCCCAGGCCGGGGAGGTTGAGGGCATGGCAGGGCAGGTTGAGATTGCAGGGCAAACATGGCACAGCAGGTTCAGCGCAGCTCAAATGGCAGCCACGAGGCGGGGCCGGGCTGAGGCGCTGGGCAGAGCAGCACACAGGCGGACAGCACTGTAGCATGCAAGCAAGCACATGCAAAGGAGATGCGCAGTGGCAGGCGGGGGGCGGGGCACCTGCAGGCTGATCTTGGGCTGGTGCGCCCCAAAGGGCTTCAGGTCCAGCTCCAGCACAAATGGGTCGTAGCCGTGGCGGTCTGACGGGCGGGGAAGAAAGCGGGGGGGAGGAGGAAGGGCGGGGCAAAGCAGGCGAGGCGCAGGGGTGCGACAAGAGTTGGTGGTTGCAGGGGTGCGACAAGAGTTGGTTGGTTGCAGGGTGCGATCTGGGGGCAGGGGGAACGGCAGGAGCGTGGGCGTGGGTAGTGGGCGGGCTGGTGGGCACGCGCGCTGCAGAGGCACGTGCTCGGGTGCAGGCACGCGCAAGCGGGGGCGGGAGGCGGGGAGCGGCAGGCTGGCGGGCGCAGGGCGAAGCGAGCACAGCAGCCAATGTAGACAGCACGCAGCTCAGCAGGCCACCACCGAACCCTGAGCGCTAGCCTGCCACACACCCAGCAACTCGCCTGCAGCAGGCAGTGCGGGAGGGGGGAGGGGGAGTTTCGCACAACTCTCCCGCTGGCACACCTGTGCCCCCCCCCCTCCCCAACCCCTCACAACCACCCCCTTCTCATGCACCCCCTTCTCCTTCTCGATTTGCTAAACCGACACCGCTGCCCGCCCTCGCCCGCCCGTGCTCGCGGGCATCACATTTTGCCACACACCACCCTCTGCACCCCAGACACAGCTCTCCCACATGACAAAACACCGAGGAGCAGAGCAGCAAGGCAGCAGGGGGGGGTGCCCACCCGTCTCCATGGGCACCAGCTTCTCCTTGAACGCCAGGTAGTGGGCAGCCGTCATCTCCTCCACCCGCATGTCCTCCACACTGATGCTGCAGGCGGGCGGGAAGGAGGGCGGTGAGTTGAAGAGGGCGGAGCGGTCAGGGCGCAAAAGGAGCACAACAGCAACCAAGGGAGATCGTGTCTCCTGCACACGCATAACAGCAGCGGCGGTGCTGCCAGTGGAAGCTGGGGCCCCAGCATGGGGCGGGCCGCATGCCTAAACCCCAACCTCCACAGCCCACAAGAGAGCAACCTCTGTCCCATGAGACCGCTGCTGGCTCCCCGTGGACTTGAAATGTGATTGATTGATTGACTGAACCTTTAGATGGTGCCACTGCCCAGCCCAGTTTCATTGGTGAGTGGAAGCAGTCGCGGATAAGGCATGCGCTGAACAGGCCATGTGGTACCCTACCCGCTTGCCACGTTTAGCCACGCTGCAGTACCACGCCCTACGCTCACCGCAGGTAGTACCACTCGCCCATGGTGGGGCGCAGCGCAAAGGCGAGGCGAGGCGCAATGACCACAGCCTCCTGCGGGGGTGAAGGGGGCGCGCATAAGAGGCGGGGGCAGGGAAGGGAGAAATGTGTGTGTGTGTTGTACTCATGGTGTGGGCACGGGCAGGCCAGGTGTGGTGGGCACCCAGGCTGAAGCGTCAAGCTGAACCGCTCACACCTTTCAGTGTCAGGCTGCACAGGCATGCGTCCCGCCGGGCGCCGCCCGCCCGCCCACCTGCACCGTCTTGAGCATCAGCGCCATCTCGCTGTTCCTCAGCGCCGGGTTGCTGCACTCCTCGCACACGGCGCAGAGCTCGTCGTGGATGATGTGGGGCAGCAGGATGGGCTTGCCGCCCTTGCCGCGCGCCAGGCACCTGGGGGGGCGGGCAGGGGCGGCGGGGGGCGGGATGGGGGCGTGGGATGATGGGGGGTGCATGGGAATGGGGGCGGGAGGACGGCAAGAGAAGCACGGGAGCCGGGGAAAGGGGGTGTACGGCAGGCGGGGTTGATGGGGAGAGGGGGCATGGTGGGATGAATGAGAAGAGTGTGTGCGAGGGGACGGCGGGTTGCCAAGGTGGGCGGGGCGGTGCGCAAGGAGCAAGCTGGCATGGCTGCAGGCGGCTGCCGGGGGTGCGCAATGCTGATCAGACTGCAGGGTTTCAAGTCCCAAAATGCATGGATGGCCAGGCAGCTCCACACCAGTGCCAACGGTGCAGGGACAGCTGGCAAAGGCAGCTGCCCTGCAAGGCTGGCTGCCGCCTCCCGCTGACCCACCCCTTGCGTGCTGGCTCCCGCCTCACCGGCTGAACAGCATGACCAGCTCATTGCGGCTGTGCACCAGCCCGGCCTTTAGGATCTCGGAGGGGGTGCCGCCAGCAAAGGACAGCGAGCTGCGGGGGGCAGAAGCAGGCAGGGCAGGGTGGCAGGTGGAGGAAGCTGGGGAGGCGGGGGGGGCGGGTACGCGCGCCGCAGGGAACCAGCCCCCACGGGTCGGGCGCTGTCGAGCGCCTCCCACCGGCAGGCCCCCACCCATGTGGTTCAACCGCCAGGGCATGGCGCCTGACAGGCTTGGGTTTCGCGTGTCGCCTCTGTCGGCAGGTTCCGGCATGCCCTGTCGGCAGCGCTGCTGGGGCCTCGATGCGCCCTGGCAGACACTGATCTGGTGCTGAGGACCCCCTCCCCAACTCACCGAGTGAGAGTGCGCGGCGTGAGCACGCCCCGAGGTGATGCCAAGAACGGCTGGGTGGAGGGGGAGTCCCCACCTGCGGTGGCTCCCGACATGCTGGTGTGCGGTGGGATGCTCAAATGCAGAGCGTGTAAAGGTCCAAGCGGGACAGGGGCTT
Organism: Micractinium sp. NFX-FRZ; assembly: GCA_029339195.1. Taxonomy (NCBI): domain Eukaryota; kingdom Viridiplantae; phylum Chlorophyta; class Trebouxiophyceae; order Chlorellales; family Chlorellaceae; genus Micractinium; species Micractinium sp. NFX-FRZ. Next base: position 25,325 of record JAPTJF010000521.1, on the reverse strand, counting down.
GGCCAGCAACCTGTGCACTGGTAGGAGGCAGGGGGGCAAGCGCTGCGAGGGTTTCCTTGTCTGCCGGGGGTGGCATGTCACAATACAATGCCCTAGGGCTGGGAAACACACAGTGAGGCCGTCCTATGGGGTTGCTGCGTGGCGCCAGCGGCGCCGCGTGCTCCGAGCAATCTCTGCTTGCTCTGCCTGTTGCGATCGGTAGATGCCACCTAAAAAGCATTGGAAGCACAAACAAATCAGCCGACCGTCAGGGCGCAGACCCGCAATTCGACTCGCTTCAACCGACTAGCAGAGCACATCGGACCTTGCATCGTAGCGAGCATGGAGCCCACTGCGGCGCCCTGGGCCAAGAAGCCTGTCGGGGAGCCAGGCGCACCACCCGCCGCCGGTGCCGCCGCCCTGCCGATGCCGCCCACAGCCGCGCCCTGGGCGCGGCAGCTTGCCACTGAAACTGCAGCCCCGCTGCCAGCAGTGAGCCGTGGCGAGCTCACACGCGCCCCATGGGCGGCTGTCAGCGGCCCCGCGCTCACGGGTCGACCCGTGGAGGCGACGGTGCCGCACGCGCACCCGCACCTGCCGCCGGCACTGCAGCTGGGTCGCGACGGTGCCACCGATGGTGCCGCTCCCCACACCTTTGTGCCGCCTACGAAGCGCATCCATTCCCCCGATCAGCTCAAGGCATTCCTGCGCAGCGCGGCCGCCCGAGACTTTGTGGGTTTCGTGCTGGCGCTGAATGAGGCGGTCAAGGGGAAGCAGCTGTCCGACCCCTGCCAGGTGAGCGGCACCCTTTACATTATATTAAATTAATTGAGTGCCTTATTGACTTGCTGGTGCTCATTGCATGAGAGGCGCATGCCGCGCCATGACACGGACACTTGACAGGTTTGCGGGATCATGAGGTGTATGTGTGGGGGATATCAGTCGACGAGGTAATGGGGTGCATTGAAGATCAATCAATGCGCAGGCTGGTGGGGAGGATGGGCGGGTGTGGAGGGATGGGGGAACGAGCGGTTGTGACTCGTGTGCCCGCCTGTGCGCATGCATCCACGCACACCGGTGGGTGCTGCTGGGAGCTGCAGGCGTGCGCTCCGTGGGGTCAGGCGGGCAGCACACAGCGGTGCCACCTCAGGCCCCCAGAGCACCCGCCCCACGGGATGCCGCCACTCAAGGCAGTGGGGCAGCTCACAGGCCGGGTTCATCCTGCTCAACGGTTGTTGTATTCCTTATACTGTCTCACTGAAACCTGCAGGTGTCGGAAGCCGTGCAGAAGCTGGTGGGCGTGCTGGACACGCTGTGGCGGTGGGTGGATGAGACGCCGCCCGCGGCGCACACGCTGCGGTACGGCAACCCGGCCTACCGCACCTGGTTTGCACGCATGGCGGAGGGAGCGCAGCAGGTGCGTGGTGTATGCATGTGTGCGTGTGCGTTTGCGAAGAGGGAGATAGAGATAGAGAGGCAAAAGTTGAGAGGGCTGGCTAGTGGGAGGGCTGGCTGGATGTCTGGCCATGCCGCCAGGCCCGTGCTCGGCGGTGGGACAGCAGTGCTTGCAGGCTTCCAGGCTTGCGTTCAGAGGGCCTGGAGATTGTGCACTGCCAGCCCTCCCATCCAGTCCCTGCCTCCCTGAAGCCCAGGTCACTCCCTTCTTTCCCCTCTTGTTCCCACCCCTTCCATGCGCTGCACCCCCCGCTGCGCCTGCAGCTGATGGCGGGCGTGCTGCCGCAGGGGCTGGAGGGCGCCGAGGTGGAGCTTGCCGGCTACCTGGCAGACAGCTTTGGCAACGCAACACGCATCGACTATGGCACAGGCGAGGCGGGGGCAGTTTGGGAAAGGCATGAGTGAGTGTGTGGATGGGTTGGATCGCCACCCCACGCATCGACTGCATGGCACAGGAGGGGTGGGTGGCAAAGCGGCAGTGGAGGGAGGCCTGGTGGGCGGGTGAGGGTTTGCCGGTCGGCTCAGCGCCTCGCTATTGCACCCGGCCTCACCTGCTCCGCCCTGCCGCCTGCTGCCGCGCTTGCCCTGCTCCACCCCTCGCACCCTGCCGCACCCCATAGCTGCTGCTGAGCACTGCTGCTGCTGCTGCTTCCCACACCCTGCCCTGCCCCCTGACCACTGCAGGCCACGAGACCACGTTCTGCGCGCTGCTGTACTGCCTGGCCCGGCTGGGGGTGGTGGGGGCGGGGGATGCGCAGGCGCTGGTCACGCGCGTGTTTGCCCGCTACCTGCAGCTGATGCGCAAGATTCAGGTGTCGCAAGATGCACATGAGGAGAGGGGTGGTTGCGGGGGCGGGGGAGACACGAGGAGAGGATTGGTTGAGGGGGCAGGTGTCTTCCCCGCTGTGTTGTGGCTTGCTTCCGGCAGCTGACGCGCAGGATGCATGTGCGCTGTTCATGACACAGGCTGCCTGCTCAGGTGCCTGCCGGCTCGCCTTGCATGTCTGGCCTGCTTTCAACCCAAACACTGCTTTCCCCGCCGCACCTGGCCCGCCTAACAGACGACGTACTGGCTGGAGCCTGCGGGATCTCACGGCGTCTGGGGGCTGGATGACTACCAATTCCTCCCATTTGTCTGGGGGGCGGCGCAGGTGTGGCGCATACTGCTGTATGGGGGGTTCTGTAGTCTTGTGGGGCTTGATATTGGTCTGGGCCGCTCAGCTGATCAGGGTGTGGGGCAGTGCAGGGTGGCACAACGTGTGTTGCCCTAACGACATCCTGCCTGGCACAGCTGGTGGACCACCCTATCAACCCCACCACATCCCGTAAACGGATTATGAAAAAATCACACCGCCCGCGCATTGCCCCTCCCTCCCTACGCCCCAGCTGGTGGACCACCCCTTCATCAAGCCCTCCTCCATCCACAGCCGCGAGGTGCTGGAGGGGTACGCAGGGGAGTACCTCTACCTAGGGGCGGTGCGCTTCGCCAAAGAGGTGGGTGGGAGGGGCGGCGCTCTTTTATGTGAATCGCCAAGGGTTAGAGAGGGGCCATGCAGGGAGGGGCCTTGAACGCGTTGCACAGGGACTGCGCGTAACAGCTTGCCCCTCCCCTGCCCTGCACTTTTCCCCCACCAAACCCACCCAGTACCCACCCAGACACACCCAGATTCTCTTGCACCACTTGCGCCCGCCCTCCAGGTGAAGAAGGGGCCGTTGCAGGAGACCTCCCCCATGCTGGTCGACATCTCGGGCATACCCATGTGGTCAAAGGTGGGAGGGGGCGGGGGCAGGCTTGCGGGGTGAGGGGAGGTGGCTCCCCCCCGCACTCTGGGCTGCCACGGTGCGGCTGTCTTTGCTGCGTAGCAACATCTTCGGGTGGCTGTGGCAGCTGGGCACACCCTGTGCTGACAGGCGGGCAGGATGGTTGCTCGGGTGGGTGGGTGGGTGGGTGGGTTGCAGGGGCTGCCCCCGCGGCGCTCGTGCGCTCGTGCGCCGCCTCCGCTGGGACAGCTATTCTGGGCTGCCACTGCCACTGCTGCTGATAGTATTAGACCTGTATATAATTGCCAGCTCAACAGCGGCACGATCAAGATGCACCAGGCAAGAGGGGCTGGCATGCTGTGCTCTGGCCCTGTGCCCTGCGCCCCCTCCCAGTGCATGCTGAGCACGCTGTGCTCGCTGTCCCCCCCAGCAGGTCAACAGCGGCATGATCAAGATGTATCAAGCCGAGGTGCTGGCCAAGTTCCCAATCATGCAGCACTTCTTGTTTGGCAGCCTCCTTCACTTCGACCCCACACCGGCGGCAACACCTGCGGCGGCAGTAGGGACCGGTGCGGCCGCTGAGGCGGCGGCACTTGCAGCAGCAGAAGCGGGGGCGGCGCCGACGAGCGCTGAGCTGGCCGCGGCGTGAAGCACGCACTGCGCTTGCCTGCCTGCAAAGCAGCATGCGGGGTGACCTTTGACCGAGCGAGTGCTCCCGCCCTGGGCGCTTGCCCACTCATTTTGAGGCTTCATCTATGTGCACAACACACTGCAGCACGACGAGCATTGTGCAACACGTTGAGCATATGGGCAGCAGGGTGCAACAGATGGCGGACAGCGCCAGACTAGCAAACAAGAACACAAGTCACGGTTTATGTGAGAAACAAACAGAGGACCAGGAGACGAACAGTTTGAACAAGGCAGGTCAAGGTTCAGCAGGAAGGGTGCCACATGTGCCCAAATGCTTCCAGCCGGATGCCTCCACACCAGCCGAGGTGAAGCACAACAGCGCTGCGCAGGGCAGCCACTCTGCTGCACATCGGCGGCAGCTGTGCTTCACGAGTCGTCCTCCGACAGCATCACTTGCGACAGCTGGGCGCCGGCAGGCAGGAACTGCAGCGTCAGCCCTGGGCTCAGGTCCTCCGCCTGCAGGGGAGGAGATTGCCCCCCAAAAAGTGATGTCAGGGGTGCACGCACGTGACTGCAGAGTTGAAGTGCTGACACAGAGCAGTAGAATGTAGAGCTCAGAGCCTCGAAGGATTTAATTGCGAGAAGTCCGGTACGACACCCTCCTGCCCCACCTACCTGCAAGGCCGTCTCTGCAAAGTCGGAGGCTTGGGTGTGCGGGGCGAGCGCAAAGGCGGCGCGGCGCAGGGAGGGCAGGGCGGCCAGGCCGCGCAGCAGCTGGTGGTGTGAGGTGGTCCAGGAGTCCAGGCCAGCAGCAGCCACCACCTGCAGCTGCGCGGCAGCTGCCAGGGTGCCCAGGGAAGCTAGCAGCATGTCTGGGGTGGCCTGCAGCCTCCTCAGGGAAGCCAGCCAGGGGCCAGTGGGCAGCTCAGATGGCTCGGGGGTGGCAGGTCCCAGCCAGGCAAAGCACTGCAGGCGGGGCAGGGCCGCCAGGGCATCGGCTGGCAGGGAGGGGGTGCGTGCTCCAGAGGCAAGGCTGAGGGCAGTGAGTTGAGGCAGTGACTTGAGCAGCCCGCCGGCAGCGGACACCGTGGCGCTGTCCTGCTTGGGGGCTGTGCCGTCGGTCAGGTGAAGGGTGCGCAGGCGGGACAGCGGGCGGACGGCGTCCGGCGCCGGCAGGCTGCGGTAGAGGGAGAGGGTGATGGGGTGGGTGCGCAGGGCGGGTGAAGCGGGTGCACCGCTGCCGACTTGCAGGCCCCAACCGCCCTGCCGGCCAGCACCTCCAGTGTCGCTGCACGCCCCAGCACAGCACAGCATGTGTGCCCTGCCCGCTGTGCTGTGCTGTGCCACGCTCGAGGCCCTGCCACAATTCTTGCCTCCCTGGCAGCACTGCCCGCTGTCCGCCCTGCACTCCCCTGCATGCCAGCAACCGTGCGCCGGCAGCGGCCCTGCCAGCAGTGCCCTGCATGTCCTGGCCCTACATGCAGGCAGCCCTGCCAGCGCGCCCCGCCTCCCTGCTGACCTGCGGCACCCGCTGACGCTCAAGCTCTCCAGGCTGCCTGCCAGGCTGGGCAGCAGGCGGTAGCCTGCGCTGTCGCACTCCAGGCTGCTGAGGGCCAGGCTGCGCAGGGCCGAGAGGGCGGTGATCTGCGGGGAGTGGGGGGCAGGGGGCAGGGTCCGCGTGCACGAGCGGACAGCCTTGCTTTACCGCCAGGCGCAGAGTGGATGTCAAGGCAGCTATGCTTTGCTCCTATCCTCCCACGTGATGCTCCTTGGCTGCCTGCCAAACCAGCGCCGCGCCTGCAGGGCAGCCCACGCTGGCCCACATCCCTCCTTGTTTCCATGCCAGGTGCTGGCAGCTGTCAGAGCAGCTTCCCGCCAGCTGCCCGCCCTGCTGCCCGCCCACGCTGCCTGCATACCAGCCGCACCTGCAGGGGCAGCCCGTGCTTGCCCAGCCCTCCCAGCTCCAGCTGTGTGAGCCCTTTGGGCAGGGTGCAGTCTGTCCTGAGGCGCAGTGGCGTGGACACCAGCACCAGGCGCTCGAGGCGCGCCAGGGTGTGGAGGGGCGTGGCCAGCGTGAGGCGGGCGGCGCTGCAGGTCAGGCGCAGCGCACGCAGCATGCGCAGCGCGGCGACCACAGAGGGCGGCAGGTGGAAGTTGGGGAGGCACTCCAGGGTGAGGGAGAGCTCCTGGAGCGACCCGGAGGCTCCTCCACAGGCCTTGATGCCCATGAAGAGCTCTGTCAGTACTTGCTTGCCGTCCTCTTGGGAGAGGGTGGCTGGCATGCCCAGAGCATTCTCCCAGAGCGGGTGCACCTCGATTTCCAGCACGCGTACCACCCCGGCGCCGCGCCGGGCGAGCCAGAAGTGCAGGGCGCGCGCACTGGGCAGGGTGTGCTGGCCGCGCAATGCCACGCGCACGCGGCGCAGCAGCGCCGGTGCCGCCGACACACGCGCCCAGCGCTTGCACACGAGCGGCACGGCCTGGTGCCTGAGCGGGGAGGCAAGCGGGGCAGTTGCAGTTCGATGGCGTCAACAACTCAAGTACGGGTAAGCGGCGCCTATCCAGGGCAAGGCAGGCAGACGGCAGGCAGAAGGTGGGCGAGCACCGGGAGAGTGGCAGGCAGGCATGGAAGGCGGCAGAGGCGGGCGGCAGGCGGGCGGCAGGCGGTAGACGGCCCACCTCTCTTGGAAGTCCAGCGCAGCAAAGATGGCTTGCAGGGCCTCGTCATGCAGCTCGCCTGCCTTGCGCCCCATGCCGATCGAGAGCGACAGAAACGCAGATCACGGAGCTCAGGTTGGTCGGAGCGGTGGCCCGAGGTTCCTGCTGGGATGGGGTGCTGGGGTGCGGGCACAGTCTTGGACGTGCGGCTGTGGGACAGGGAAGCCTCGACAGGGTGCGGACAGCAACGCATGGTTCATTGCTTCAGAAGCATGCCGTGCTTTCCTTCACACTGTGCCTCTTATGACTCTGAAACCTCACTGTAAACTCATTTCAGTTTGAAAAAGGGCAGTAATTGAAGGTCAGTCCATAAATCCCGGTATAAATAGGTACACATCTCCGTCAAAAAAGCCCGTGGGTCAACAACGGCGGCAGCTGGCCAGGAGCTGCCCTGCTGGCGCTCTGGCGCCTATGAACAGCTGGCCCTCAGCTGCACTCGGGCCGGGTTGCGCACTGGCACTGGCTCGAGAAGCCCTGCGGGGTGCAGCATGAGGCAAAGGGCACGGGGGCGCCGCCGCGCGTTGCCTGCCACCGCCAGCCGTCCCACTCCGACCTGAACTTGCTGGTGGGGTCCAGCGCCTGAAATCGCGTGGGATGGAAAGAGGGTCGGTAGGTGTCAGAAAGGGGGGCAGGAAGAATAACGCGTAGTGTGAATGGCATACGCAGGGCGCAGGCAGAGCATGCAGAGCGCAGGGCAGTGCTCGCACTTCCTTTCCTCACACAGGCCGCTCAGCCCGGGCCCCTATCCTGCACCACATCACCCCCCTGCTTGCCTGGGCAGCGCAGCCAAAGTGGCACCATGTGTTGGGGAACTCCCTGGCGCCCTGGTAGCAGGGGGCATGCTCCGGCCAGCCGGCCTGCAATGCACCGCGTGGATTGGGAGGTGAGCAGGCACTTGGCCCACTGCGGTCGAGCTTGGTCGCAACTCTTGAGAGTACTGCCAAACCCACAGCCTGCCCCAACCCGTGGCCTCCATACAGGCCTGCCGGCTCCTGCTTGCATGTGCAGGCACTCTCTCCTCGCTCATGGGCTGGCCAGCCCAGGCCCCCACCTTGTCGCCCCATTGCCGCTGGCATACGCCGCTGCCCCGCCACCCTGGAATCAGCAAGAGGCCCGCACCTTGCCCCAGTGCAGGCGAGCGCCGCAACGCTGGCGGAAGAGCTGGATGGCGCGCTGGAAGGGGGCGTTGGTCTGGCCGCTGGAGCGGCTGATGTAGTCCTCCATGTTGATCCACATGACGGGGCCGTCGGTGGCGGGCGACAGGTAGAAGTCCTCCTCACTGCAAGCGGGCAGGGGAGCGGCCGACAGGGGATGTAAGGAGCAAACAAGCATGATAAGCCTCCCCGGTGCGGACACAGTACAACACGTTGCACACTCGGCGTGCCCAGCTCAGAACTTCCTACGCGAGTGCGAGCAAGTGAGACTGCCTTGCAGCAGCGTGCCGCCATCCCATCAACACCCTCTCGCATCAACCGCGCCCCTTTGCACTTCAGAACACAGCACTGGCTGCTGCCTCCTCTCAACGCCCACAGCGCTCCCTCTGCACTCAAAGGCACAGCGCTCCTTCTCTCCTGCCCTCCCTCACTCCCGCACTCACGTAGTGAACCGGACCAGCCAGGGTGTCCTGGCCCCCTCAAAGAGGCGTGCCGGTCCGTAGATCTCGTTGCCCATCTCCATCAGGCAGCTGCCAGCACGCTCAATGGGGATGGCCACCTGCAGGGGCGAGTCACACGCGTATGTGGTGAGCAGCAGTAAGGTGCGGCAACTGGCGGCAAGCTTTGGGTAGCCGGGGTCTGTGGATTGGTGGCTGGCTGAGCCGAGCTCCGCCCTTGAGCCCGACCGTCGAGCCAAGTTGCCTGGTCAGCCTGCCAGGCTGGCGTGGCAGAGGCAGCGGCACCACCGCACTCACACGCACCTCGTACTGATCGTACGGTGCAAAGGTCGACGTCAGGGCGGTCTCGGCGTCACTGCAGTGGAGCACGAGGGAAGCCAGGCAGCGCTTTTAGAGCGCAAAACACTCTCGCGCCTTGGTTTCTGGCCCCACCGCACAACCAAGTGTGCAGCCCACCAGCCCAGCCGGCAGCGTGCCCCCTCGTCTCCCACCCCGCCGTCTTGTGCTGAGCTGGCACGCCTCACCCACCTCATGGACAGGTAGGCCCGCCGGCTCTCAAAGGTGCCGGGCGCCACCTTGGGGCGCAGCTGCTGCACGTAGATGTTGCTCCACATGCGGGTGCTGCCGGGGGCCGCCATGCGCGGGTTGGCACCCACGGTGGCCTTCTCAACCTGGGGCTGGGGGCCGTCCTGGGGGCCGTTCATCCCCTGCGGCCAGGTGGTGGGCGCAGGGCGGCTGGGAATGGGGGAGAAGGAGACGAGCAGGGTGTGCTTGCACAGGGGGACGGCCGGCTGGAGGGATGTGTGGGTGGCTCTGGAAACAAAGCTGATGCAGACGCATCGAGCCCGGCACGTGGGGGTAGCTGCTGCGATGCGGTGAGCACCACCTGCTCATTCCATGCACCCCCGCTGCCTGCCGTCTTGCCCTGTCTGGCCCCGCCTGCGCCCCACCTGCACCAGCGGCTCGCCGGCGGGCATGGCGTTGAGCACCACGGCATTGGGCTCCCGATCCATGTGCTCGTAGTCCACACGCTGCAATGAAGGTGACACAACCACGAGGTGACTCAAACCCGGCATGGTGGAATGCCGTAGTGCTGACGCCGAGGCATACATGTGGGACACATGTGAGATCCCGCTCCAGAGAATGCCCGAAACGAAGGCCTTCTGGGACTGTGACGTACTTGTTGAAGTACGCTGCGGGCCAACTTGGTGCTTGAAGCAAATGACGCAAAGCTGTGGCAGCACTAACCAGCAGGCAGTGCAGGGTGTGCATGCTGCTGGGGTGGGTCCCACGCACCTGCACAGTGGCTGTGGGCGCTGCCCAGAACGCCTGGGTCTCGTCCACCTGCGCGGGACAAGCAGGCGTCATGTCGAGGAGGGGGAGGGAGCGGCCAGGGAGAGGGGATGCCACGGCGCCCCGGTGCCCTGCCTGCCTCTCCTGCCTGCCCACAGGCTCAGCTGGCCGCCACTGCCGGTCCCACCACCACACCTCTCTCCCCAAGCCCCAGGTCTCTGCATGTGCTGTGCCAGCGTGCAAACTGTGGATCAGGCTTGCCACCAGAGTGCCCACCTGGAACAGGGCGCGGCGCATGCCGTCGGCGCTCCCCGCCCGCTTGGCGGCCACGTACTCGTCCTGCACCTTCTTCACCTGCGGAGCACACACGAGAAAGGCAGACACACACCGCTTGGGCAGCTGGGCAGATGCAAGGGTGCAGCAGCAGGGGGTGCCAGTCAAGAAACCAGGTGAACATGAACACAGCATGGTGCATGCATGGCGTGGAATGCGCCGATGCCCTGATCGACGCAGTATGTGCCTGCCGCACCGCCCCACCTGCAGGGCAAAGTCCCTGAACGACAGCTCCTGCAGGCTGCGGCGGATGGCCTGCACAAGTGGGTGGGTGGATGGGAGGCAGGGTCAGAACGTGTGCGGTTGGGGCAGGAGCGTGTGTGCTTTGGTAGGCGTTGGCACGTGTGTGTGCTAAAAGGCCTGCCCCGCCCCCTGCTCTTCAATGCAGCGGCGACATGGCGGACCACAGCGCACCTGCTGCGGCTTGATCTTCAGAGTGACCTCCGTGGTCACGCCCAGCCGCCCCACGCCCACGCCTGCAGCAGGCGGGCGGGCAGGAGGAGGCGGGGAGCCACTCGGCTCGAGGCGGTCTCTAAAGGCTTACTGAGGGGCGCGCCCTGGGCAGGGAGGCACACAAACCGCCGAGGGTCTCGCCGACAGCGCTCGGCGGTCTGGGCAACCGCCTGGCCGGAAGCACGCCAGATCTAGGGAGGCTGGCGAACCTCGAGGGAGCACACCCTCACGCCTCCCCCCCCACCCCAAGCCACCTGCTGCCTGGAAGAGGTGCATGCTGATGTTGGGCGAGAACTCTGCCAGGGTGCCGTTGGCCAGCACCATCTTGAGGCCACGCAGCTGCAGGAGTGGGTGCCCCGGTCGGGAGGAGAGCGGAGAGGGTGAGGGAGAACAGTGATGTGTTCCAGGTAGATCAAACAACGGCCGTCACTGCCGCACAAGTCACCGTGCAGCCAACAGTGTGCCGGGCTGGGCTGGCGCTCACCTGTGCCGAGAGTGTGCCGTGGCGCATGCTGGATCCGTGGGAGGCTGTGGCCACCGCACCGCCGATAGTTTGGTCCAGGAACCTGGCAAGGGGGGAGGCAGGCAGCTGGCAGAGTGGGAAGGGCTGTGGAGGGCTGGTGGGGAGGTGCGCAGGACGTACACTGAACAAACTGCATCCCTGGACAGTTTGAGGAGACGTTGGGTGTACCGCAAAGCCCCAAGCTGCGTGCAGCGCCACGTCAGCGCTGCCCCGGCCAGCTGTCCAGCTCACCAGGTGAAGGCGGGCAGGGTCCAACCGGAGGGCTGCCTCCAGTACTTGTACTCTGCAGAGAAGGGCGAGAGGGGCAAGCTGGGTGGGTCAGGAAGGCTGGCTGGCGTGCATGAAGGAGGCGCAGGGTGGCGGGTGTCACGTCATAGACCGCGTGCTCGCTTCAGCACCAACAGCACTTGATCCTCCCCCCCGCTCGGCGCCCTTCTTGCCTGCGCCTCCTCCACGCTGCCCTCCCTCTTTCCCTAGGCCTTCTCCTGCTGCCACAAAACCAGTCTGGCCCACCCTCACCCGACAGGTAGTCCAGCAGCACACGCTGCGTGATGCCGGCGGCCACGGTCACCGTCTGCTTCTCCTCATCCACCTGTTGCCCACGACATGATGGGGGTCACAAGAGTGGTGGAGAGGTTGGGGAGGGTACGGAGGAATTGGGTGCGGGCCGGGGCAGCGGGCAGTCAGCATGCGCAGTTGGCATGGGGCAGCAGGCTGTACTTTGTGGCAGGAGCGATTGCCAGGCAGGCTGGCTGCCAGCTGGCATGGAGGCCAGCGCAGGTTGGCTGAAGTGCTTGCCTGGATGGGGAACGAGGGCGGCACGGGTGTGTTCCTCCACTGCTTGGGGTCCACGGGTGCGGCCATCATGTCCAGGGTGGGACGCTGCTCAGTCATCACCTGGCGGCAGCGAGGGTGGGAGCAGGGGGCGGTTGGGTGCATGGGAGCCTCAATCCAGTTTTACCCTTGGTTTTGGGACAAGGTTGAGCAGTCGGTGGGGGTGCCACGGGAAGGAAGGAGAGTGGCGGTGAGTGCAAGGTTTGCTTTATCGAAAGCCCATGCCACCAGCAGGCATCAGGCTGCACCCCGCCAGCTGGCCAGAGCTTCGTGCAAAGAGGCAGCCGGTGTGTGGCAAGCATTGGACAGGCACCCTCACAATGTTGACGGCGTTGCTGGTGTTGCCCGCGCAGAACTGCTGGCGCCACCAGCTGTGGCCCACGCCACTGGCCTTCACATTTGGGAACATGGCGACCTGCGGGAGTTGGTGAGAAGAGGTGGGAGGGATGGAAGTTGAAAAGCTGTATGAAAAGGAAGGCGCTGTAAGGCAGGGGCAGCAGGCGGTGCGGGAAGGTGGGCGGGCACCCTGCCCTGGAAGGCAGCCGGACAATCCCGCTGCACTTGTTGCCGAGCGCCGAGGGCTGCCGCTCACCAGCGCCTGCACCTCCTCGATGCTGCTGGGGCGCCCCACTTTGACGGCATCATCGCACTCGAAGAACCCCTGCAGCAGGCGGGGCACGATGACAAGGCGGAGAGGCAGCCAGTGCTGTTGGGTGGGTCGGGCCAGGGCAGCACGAGGCAGAGCCAGCGGCGTCGCTTGACAGGTGCTGCGCAGCTCTGGTACCCACAGCCAGCTGCTCACCTGGAAGTTTGCCAGCTCAAATGGCAGGCCGCATGCGCTGTGAGAGGCGATGGGGCCCATCCTGTGCGAGAGAATCGAAAGGGCGGAGGCAGGCTGACAGGCGGCCACACCGAGTAGGGCGACGGCGGCAACGAGGCGCCTTGCGCCAGCGGCGATCTGCGCCCCAGAGTGCGCGTCAAACCCGGCTACCAGCTGCATCTCACCTGCAACGATAAGACGTCGACTGCGCGAGTGCACCTGCAAGGCAGAGCAGCAGGGCGAGCGCCCCGAGGCCGGCTCGGCCGGCGGCCCCCGCGTGCGACATTTGTGGCGCGCTTTTAGTGCGTTGGTCTGCGTGCGTCCAGATGGAAATGCCCCCCCACAGTGGACGGCAGGCCTATGGGCGGCGGGCAATGGAAGACCGACGCCCACACGCTTTCTTCCCACGCCTGCCTTGAAGCAGTAGTTTGCCTCGGGTGCCTCCCGCGCTCCCCCTGGGGCAGGCGCCAGTGCAACCTTTCGACGATCCCCGTGGCCCCAATGCTCACAAACAGCCATGAAATTGATGCATACGGACCTGCTGCGTCTGACAAGATGCACCCGTGGAGGGTTGATCTCGATTTGGAAGGGGGAGCAGCTACATTGTCTGCCCAGTGAAGCTGCTGGGCCTGCTGGGGCTGCCGCCGCCGCAGTGCACCAGGCCGCCCGCACTGCCACTCCCAGCCCCGCGCGCTGTCACCACTTGTGCAACTCTCTGCATGTCATGCTCGATTATGGACACAAGTGGCCGCCAGTGTCGGTGTAAGATGGCGTATGGGAGGTCATGGTCAGCTCGTTAGGTAGTGTTGCTGGAGGATGCTTCCAGTGCCTCTTGATTGATGTACTGTTACTGCTGGTGAGCACGCCTGGCTGCTGTCTGGCTGCTGCCTGGCTGCTGGTGCAAGTGATGGTGCCGGCGTGATGCACGCCTGCTGTGTGTGCTGCTCGTTGTCACACCACACCCGGGATGGCAGCACGCACTCAGTTAGGAGGGAGAAGCCGGGCGGGCACCCCTCCCACCACCTGTAATAACATGCTCACGCTGCCATCCGTGGCAGCCACTTGCGCCGCAGCATCTCTCCGACTAGCAGATCCACTGACTTGTTTGCCATGTTTGCAAGGAGGTTGGGGAGGGAGGGGTATTCAAGCTATGGTGGGCTAGAGTGTGGGGCGCTTCAAACTAGTGAGATGGCAGAGTGACGGCTCCTCCACCCTTGGCGTGTGAAGCAGAGGGCAGGCTGGATTGAGGGTGCGACCCTTATCCATAATAAGCTCACCGAGGCATTGGGGAAGGTCATTTTGCCAAAACCTGAGGAAAGCAACTGCAGTTCTGCCAGCAGTACCCTCCGTAAAGCCGCCCAGAGCCAAACGAGACTGCGCTGTTTCGCACCCTTCAGTTCACACACTCAGTCGTGTGCAGTGCAATTGTCGTGTGCCGTGCTGACAAGAATTTACCAGGTTAAGTCCTGAAGGCAGCCCACCGAGCTGTGCAGCGCGCAACGGGATGCAGGGGTCCAAGGGCGAGATCAGCAGCGAGGGGGAGGGGCGTTTCAAGGTGAGGGCGGCAAAGAGCCTGCCGAGGTAGCCCGGCTGCGTGCACTCGGAGCGCCCCTGCCGCCCGCCGCCCACCGGCGTGCCGCGCCTCGACCCGCCACGACGCGCTCTGCAGTGTGCCACCCCTCACTGCCCCCCCGCAGGTGGTGTATTCACACGGCGGGGACGAGGTGGCAGTATACAACCTGCTGTCAGAGCACGATGCCACGCTCGTGTGCGACATTCTCGCCAGTGAGTTGCTGCGCTGTGCCAGCCTCCCGCCTTGCCCCCCTCTGCAACCCCATCGAAAGTCTCACGCTCGCATGCACGTGACACCACCTCCTTGCAGTCAAGGAGGCAGTGGATGGAGGGCTGGCGCTTCACTCCCTCGACCTGGGCCCAGGCATCCCAGCGCACCAGCAAGCTGCTAGCGGCAGGTGAGAGGCAAACTGCCCTGCCGTGCTCTTCACCTGTCAAAAGAGGGACCGTGCTTGTCAGCTGCATCATGTGGTGCAGTGTGCAGCTGCACTGTGGCTGCTCCGTTGGTGTGTACATCTTCATTCCGCATGTGAAGCCACGCGTACGTGCTCCACAGGCCGGTCTGCATGCGCGCTGAGCATGCACCTCCTGACGGTGTCCCCCTGCCCCCTGCCCTGCCTGCAGGCTGCACGAGACGCTAGCTGCCGAGCTGCGCGCCTTCAGCCTCCCGCAGCTGGCGCAGCAGCTGCAGGCGTGTGTGAGCCAGCTGGCTTCCGCCCAAGGTGGGCGCATGGGCAGGACAGGGGGTGAATTCAACTTGAGGAAGGGCCACATGTTGCGGAGCTAGGTGGGCGCGCGCTCAAGGCTGGGCCCCGTTCAGGCTGTCACCTCCCCGCCTCTTTGCAGCTTCAATCACCACAACCTGCCGGCCTCATTTCCCCTGCTCCTTGCGTGCCCCGCAGCAGCGTACTTGCAAAGATTCCACAGCTACAAGGGGAGCACCCTGCTGCACGCGGCTGCCCGCCTCGGCGCGGGGCTGCTGGTGCTGCTGCTGCTGGCGCGGGAGCCGGCGGCGGCCGTGACAGGAAGCCAGGACGAACATACCCCAATGCACCTGGCAGCGTGGCGCGGGCACCTGCCTGCCATGCAGCTCCTGTGGGCAGTGGCCCCAGGCACGGCGACAGCCAGGGATGCAGCCGGCCGCACCCCTCTGCACCTGGCCTGCTTCAGCCATAACTCGGCAGCGGTGCAGTTTCTGATTGACGTGGCGCCCGCCACAGCCATGGTTGCGAGCTCCACGGGCGCGCTGCCGCTGCATTCGGCAGCGTTGTCCAGCTTCCTGCCAGCTGCCCAAGCCCTGCTGCGCGCCGCACCAGTCGCTGCAAGCGTGGCCGACGCCAGGGGTGCCACGCCGATGTGCTATGCCGCTCGGCGTGGCGCGTCAGACATTGTACTGGCACTGCTGGGCGTGCCTGGCGGCCCGGCAGCAGCGTTGGCCACCACAGCAGATGGCGCCACCCCGCTGCACGCGGCCAGCTGTGGCGGCCACGTGGCAGCGATGCACCTGCTGCTCGGCGTGGCGCCTGCCACTGTCGCGGCAGCCACACGGGCAGACCGCCTCACTCCTTTGCACCTTGCGGTGCGGGGCGGCCACTCGGAGGCCGCCCGCGTGCTGCTGGCTGCGGCGCCAGCAGCGGCCGCAGCACAGAGCAGCAGCGGGCGAGCAGCACTGCACGAGGCCGCTGCAACGGGACAAGCAGCGGTTGTTCGCGCGCTGCTGGCGGCTTGCCCTGAGGCTGCAGCAGGGGAGGAGGGGGCCCTTGCCCTTGCCGTTGATACACACGGCCTGACAGCCCTTCACCTGGCAGCCGATGGCGGGCACACAGCCGCCGTGGAGCAGATCTTGAAGGTGGCACCCTTAGCCTGCGCCATCCGCTGCCAGCGTGGACAGACCCCCTTGCACCTGGCTGCACGCGCGGGCCACCTGGACATCGCCAGCCTGCTGCTCGAGGCGGCTCCAAGCACTGCGGATGTCGGTGACGCCAACGACAAGCTCCCTGTCATGGCTGCCGCCACGCACGGTCACCCTGGCGTGATGCGCCTGCTGCTGCAGGCGGCACCAGACACTTCCAGCAGGGTTGATGGCCAAGGGAGGTCGCTCCTGCACTGGGCGGCCGTCAGCAGCCACCACAGCATGCGCAGCACAGCGCACGTGAGCAGCAGCGTGGAGGCGGTGCAGCTGGCTTTGGAAGCGGCGCCCCGGGCAGCCACGCTCGCAGACGCAAATGGCACCCTGCCCATCCATCTAGCTGCGTTTGGGTCCGGCTCGGCCGCCTTGGCAGCCGCTCAGCTGCTCACAGCAGCTGCGCCCTCTGCGGTTGCGCGTCAGGACGGGCGCGGCCACGTGCCCGCGCTCCTTGCCGCTCAGTCCGGCAGTATTGACATGCTGCAGCTGCTGCTGGCGGCTGCACCCGCTGCCGCCTCCACGGCAGCGGCCAACGGCGAGACACCACTGCATGTGGCGGCACGGAGGGGAGACGAGGAGGCTGTGCAGCTGCTGCTGGCCGCCGCGCCCGGCACAGCCGAGGCAAGGAATGCCGAGGGGAAGATGCCTCTGCAAGAGGTGCTAGACAAAGGCGCAGATGAAGGGTTTGCAGTCGCACGCCACCTGCTCTTGTATGGGCCCGCAACTGAGGTGCTGGCCGCACTGTCTTCTGCCGGCAACGGCGCCCTGCCCTTGTTTGCCGACTTTCTCATCGCCCGCCCAGCCCTGAGAGCCGCTGAGTGGGCATGGGTGCCCTCGCCGTGCCCCGGCCTGGGCCGCGCCCTGCCCAACGCACTAGCGAACTCCACCCAGCAGGCACGCTGCCTGGTGCAGCGCCTGCTGCCAGCTGACAGGCAGCGCCTGCGCACGTTTGCCTTCTGCATGGCCCGCACCCAGCGCCGGCTGGATGTTTGCCTGCCCACCCACCTCACACACAAACTGCTGTCCCTCTTTGATGCTTGAGCGCCTGCCCATACCTTCCCATCGCATGGGTTCCTTGCCACTTCGTTGCTTGCGGCAGCTCGCCTAATTGATCAGATGAAGCCCCTGTATGTCGCTGCACCAAAAGGGAGCCCAGCAGGGTGTGCCAGTGGATGCAAGGCTCCTCTTGCCGTGCCTTGTGTTGTCTGGTAATGGCATGGGCAGGTCGGTGCACATGTGGTGCAAGCCTTGAGCGGCCCGCCAGCAGTGCGTAAAGGTTGGCTGCCGCCCTGCTGCTGCTGCTGCTGCTACTGCTGCCGCTGCTGTTGCTGCCGCTGCTGCTGCTCCTGCTGCTCCTGCACACCGTGGGCGCAGTAGCGCAGCAGCAGACGCAGCAGTCCAGCAGCATGAAGAGGTGCACGCACATGGCCCTGTCACCGAGGGGGTGCTGTTAGGTGCTGCGCGTCCCAATGGAAGAGGGCTCCCGCTGGAGCAAGCGGGAGGTGACGTCAGTCCTGGGGCTAGGTGCTGTAGCATTGGAGCTATGCCGTCTCTGCCACACGCCATGTGTCAGCCATGAGGTCCAGGCGCTGCACAGAGAGGAGTAGGAAGCATGTTGAGAGGAGGCGTAGTTGCTAGCAGCATGGCGGGCCCGCGGCGCGAAGGTGGCGGTGGGGTGGCAGCCAGGGCACGAGGGAGTCAGGCAGGCACCCTTCCCCAAGCTGCCCTCACCAGCACATGTCTTCTATGTAGCTGCTCACTGGGTTGTGAAAGGCACGTTATGGATCAGGCAGGGGTGGTTCAGCAGCGCGGCACGGCGCACCGCCCCTTTGCCAGCACAGCGCCCCTTGTTGGCAAATAGTCACATCGCGGCCGTCTGTGTGCTCACAGCTGCCCAGCCTGGTTCAGCCCCTGTCACTGTTTAGGGACGCACACATGGGACATGCGTGGCGCCACAAAGTTTGGCTGAGGAGCTCTTTGGCAGGGCCGCGTCGGAACCTGTTACGGAGCAGCGGGATGCACGCGTCCGAGGGCGTGATCATCAGCGAGGGGGAGGGGAGCTACACGGTGCGCAGGGCGTGCCAAGGGGGCCCCGCGGGCCGCTGCCGCCCACCCGCCCGCCGCTCACCCGCCGTCTGCCTGAAACCCCAGATCCCGCCCAGCTGCTGCCCTTCTCAAAACACGTTCTGCAGGCACCCTGCAGCTGACTGACCCTGCGCAATTACTTGCCACCATTGGGCACACTCAGCACCCATCGCCCCCACTGGTAGCGCAGGTGGCGTGCCCGGATGGCGGGGAGGAGCTCACCGTTTCCGAGCTTCGGTCACTTGATGACGCCCGCCTCGTGCTCGACATACTAGCTAGTGAGCCATCGGTCGCCTACCCGCCCGTTACTTGATTGCCCGCCCGTCTGCCTGTCACCGCAAACCGATGCCGGTGGACTTGAGCACTTACACCTCACCACCCTTCCCGCCTTTGGCCGCCCACGCAGCGAAGCAGGCAGCACATGCCCCCGGGGCAACGGCGGAGGCTATTCACCTCCCCAGCGGACGCGACTGCAGGTGAGCGGTGTCATTGGCAGCCATTCGCTGAGAAGCGCCAAGTCCAATTGTGCAGCTGCGCAGCTGTGCATGCAGAACTGGACCCTCCCCAGGCACAGTTCCAGTTGGCCGCTCACCCGCAGAAGCGCCCTGACCCCCTGCCTTGCCTGCAGGCTGCACGAGGCGCTAGCTGCCGAGCTGCGCGGCCTAAGCTTCCCGCAGCTGGCGCAGCAGCTGCAGGCGTGCGTTGAGGAGCAGGTCGCTCTGCAAGGTGGGTGCCTGCTGCTGTGGAGCCCTTCAGGACCCCAGGCCTGGCATCACCTATCTCGACGCAGCCCTAAGGGTCGAGATCTCCACCCACTGGCCTCCTGCACCCTTGCTTATCTACAGGATGGACCGGAGGCGCAGGAAGCAGCCTGCTGCACGCAGCTGCAAGCCTGGGCTCCGGCACGCTGGCACAACTGATGCTGCTGCAGGACCCGGCTGCAGCCCTGGCAGCAAACAGCGGCCACATGCTGCCCCTGCATGTGGCCGCATGGCGCGCACAGCTCGCGACCATGCAGCCGCTGCTGGCAGCTGCACGAGCAGCGGCTTCAGCAACGGACGTCAGCGACAGAACCCCGCTGCACCTGGCCAGCTTGAGCGGGAACGCTGCAGCCGTGCAGCTGCTGCTGGATGCTGCCCCGTTGACGGCCTTGGCAGCCGACCGAGCGTGCGTGCTGCCGCTCCACATCGCCGCCTGGCACGGCCATCTGTTAGCCTCCCAAGCGCTCCTCGGGGCAGCCCCAGCTGCGGCCGGCATTGAAGATGCCAGCGGTGCCACCCCACTGTATGTTGCCGCTCAGCATGGCCACACGGAGATCTTGGGGGTGCTACTTGCAGCACCGGGTGGCGTGGGCGCAGCGGCGGTCCCAAGCGCTGATGGCATGACTCCGCTTCATGCGGCCAGTGCAGGCGGCCACGTGGCAGCCATGCACGTGCTGCTGGGCGTGGCACCTGCCACAGCCTCAGCAACCGCGGCGGCCGAGCGCCTCACTCCCCTGCACTTGGCGGCACGCGGTGGTCACGCAGAGGCCGTCCGCCTGCTGTTGACCGCTGCCTCAGAAACCGCAGCAGCAAAGGACAGCAGCGGAAGCACGGCTCTGCACCTTGCATCAGCTGCGGGGCACGAAACAGCCGTGGTTGCTCTGCTGGATGCTCCGCCTGACGTGGCAAGGTGGAGGGCTGATGCTTTGGACGGGCAGCGCCGGTCGCCCCTTTACCTGGCAGCTGCTGCAAACCATGTTGCAGTTATAAGGCAGCTCCTTCAATGTTCACACAAGGCGCTGGTTTCCCTCTCAGCCACCGGCCAGTATCCACTGCACGTGGCTTGCGAGGCAGGCCACTTGGCGGCTGTGAGATTGCTGCTGGAAGCATCAGCAGCCGTGGCAATGACGCGCAGCGTTGACGGCGTGATGCCGATCATGGATGCAGCGCACCACGGTGCAGAGATGTTGCAGCTGCTGTTGGAGGCAGCGCCCAGCAGCGCAAGCGAGACAGACCGCGACGGCCGATCCCTGGTGCACCATGCAACCGTGCACGGCAGCGCAGCAGCGGTGCAGCTGGCACTCAAGGCGGTACCGCAGGCCGCTGCCATGCCTGATTTGCGGGGACGCACGCCCCTCCACGAGGCGGCACGTCTGGGCAGCAGCTCTGGCGCGGTACAGCTGCTGCTGGTCGCAGCACCGGGCACAACCACTGTTCGCGACCAAGATGACTACTTGCCAATCCACCACGCAGCGTTGCGCGGCACTGCCGCTCTGCGGCCTCTGCTGCAGGCTGCGCCAGAGACAGCGCGGGGAGCATTTCCAAGTGGAAACACGCCCATGCATCTAGCAGCATGGGCCGGGCAACCGCTGGCCGTGCAGCTGTTGCTGGCTGCGGCACCCAGCACAGTCACCGCTCGCAACATCACTGGTTACACACCGCTACAGCTGGCGCTGCGTTTTTCCTACGAGGGCTGCATCGCAGCTGCACGGTTTCTGCTGCCTTTCGATCCTACCAGCAATGTTCTGGCTGCGCTCAGCCGCGCTGGCCGTGCTGCCCTACCACTCTATGCCGACTTCATTCTCGCCCGCCCTCCCCTGAGCGCTGCTGAGTGGGACCGCATCCCTCTGTCTTGCCCTGGCATGGGCCGTGCCCTGCCCGCCGCACTGGCTCACTCCACGCAGCAGGCGCGCTGCCTGGTGCAGCGCCTGCCGCTGGCTGATGCCCACCGCCTGCGCACATTTGCGCTGTGCCTGGCCCGCACCCAGCGCCGCATGCGCATCTACCTGCCCTCCGACCTGTTTCACCGTGTCCTGTCCTTCTTTGATGCCTGAACCTTCTTTAGTGCCTGTGTCCTGTCCTTCTTTGATGCCTGAACCTTGTGTTTGCTGTGTGGGTACGTGCACCTGCATTGCTGTGGCTTTGCCGATCACTCTGAGGCACATCAAAGGTCAACCGCGAATGGACAGCCAGCAAGCGTGTAGGGGTGCAATGTGCAGCGCGACGGGAATGGGGGAGGCGGGCGGACACCCTGCCCTGCCGCTCACCCACCAGCTCGCCTTGCGTGCAGTGTAGCCATCCATTCGCACTTATGTCACAGATCGACACGTCCGTTGCTGACATGATTCAATGTACACAAGAGGACTTGTTTCTGGCATGCAGCGGCAGTGCTGCAGCAAGGTAGCAGTGTAGTGGCAAGGTGGCAGGCAAATGTAGACGCGTTCACAGGTACAACAAGGTAGACAGCTCAGCACTGGCTGTGCCTGCCTGCAGGCTACCTCCCCCGGAAGGCCGGTCCATTGATCAGCATCTGTGCCACCATCTTTGCCTCGCTGGGCTGGTACCCCACCCACGGCGCCACGCCTGCCTCCGCAGCCTGCCCCGCCGCAAAGTGCCGCCGCGCTGCCGCCGGGTCTGGCTTCTGCACGTTTAGAGGAGATGGGCAGGGGTGAACTAAAGCGAAGATGTGAACTACAGCGGGCTGAGCCAGAAGGACAGCAGTGACAGGCCAGCAGGCAGCTATGCTCAGTACTTGGCTCGGCGCCACACCCGCTGGCAGCACCAGCACATGCTGCTGTCAGCCACCAGCCACCCCTGTTGCCAGCTAGCTCATGCGCTTGCCTGCAGGTCCATGACTGCGTCCAGTGCAAGCGCATAGTGCGCGTCTGGAACGCTGCGTGCCAGGGATGGGGCTAGGTTGCGTGATGTGAGCGCACAGCGGTGACCATGCGGCGTGCCAGGTGTGCACAGGTGACGGTGCCATGCGGGTAGTGCTATGCGATTATACGGCGAGCCCCCGGGGTGCCACTCGCCCCAGGATTCCCAACGGTCACACATCATGCCATGCCTCGAGCCTCACACGCAAGCCACCCCTCTGGAGTGAGGTACCCGACCTGCCCGCCCATCCAACTGCCCGACCTGCACGCCTCACTGCCCGGCCCAGGATGGGGGCCCTCCTTAACACAACCTGCCAATCTGCCCGTCTGGCTTGGCCGCTTCTCCACTGGTCGCCCCCCCAACACCAGAAATCTCCACCTGCGGCGGTCTGGTGGCGCCAAACCCAGAGCTGTGCTAGCATCAGCACCGCTGCTTCCCTGCCAGCCTGGCCATCAAACGGACCACTCAATACTGGTGACAAAACGGATACAACAGCCCCTGCCCTCCCGCTTATTAAACAGCCTCCCCAGAGCTTCCACCTGCGGTGGTCGGCCGGCGCCTGCTCCAGGAATCTTGCATAGTCTGCCGCCGCCTCCTGCTTCTTCCCCATGTTGCTGTACACGCTGCAGAGCAGCGGGCATGGAGCACTGCACTCAAAACTACGGATGGCATGCGAGGTGCAAGAAGAGGGTGCCAGGGCAGGGGAGCCCGCAGCGGCTCGGATCCTGCTCCTTGCCGACGGTTTGCTGTACACTCGGCAGGGCAGGGCAGGGAGGGCAGGGCAGGGGCAGGAAGCATAGAACATAACGCATGGCAATTGGGAGGTGGGGATGCAAGCCGAGCATGGGTGAGGGACGCCTGGATTTCAGGGATGCAGGCACACACGAGCAGCTGCTACATTTGGGGCACCCTGCGCATCGGCTCCACCTGCCCACTCGCCCGCCCGCCCACCCACCGTGCCCTGGTGTAGTACAGCCCGCACGGGCCCCCTGCTGCAATGGCCTTGTTGAGCGACTCGGCGCTGCGCTTGCGGTCGTCGCGCAGCACCCGCCAGGTGGCACGAGTGTAGTGGATGTACCTGCATGCAAACGAAAACATGTATGCGCGTAATGTACCAGCCAGGTGGCGCATGTGTTTCACTTGCACCCTGCAGTCGAAAGGGGTGTGCTTGACCAACGCACACCCACCTTGCACCCTGCTGAAAATAGCACAGCACAGCACGGTGCACGCAGCGCAGCACGGAGGTCAACAGCACAGTGCCGGCAGCAGTCATAAGCTCTGTGCTTGTCCATCAGCGGCGTGCAGCTTACGCCCAGCCTTGCACTGCATGTGCTTGGCCATTCTGTGCATGCCATGCCCCGCTGCGCTGCGCTACGCTGCACCAAGCGCCAGGCGCCTTGCGCTTGTCCACCAACGCACTCAGTTCGTACCCCGCTAAGCATAGCACAGCACAGCACAGCACAGCGCAGCGCACCAGTTGTCCTTGTGCTTGTCCGCCAGCGCATCCAGCTTGCGCCCCGCGCCCGCCTCGTTCAGCTTGATGGCACGCGGGTTGCTGAGGCAGAAGAATGCGGTGACGGCGGCAACCGCAGCGGCATCCACGCGGCTGTCCTTCTCCACCGCTGCCAGCGCCTGGAGCAGGGGGAGGGTGGGCGGGCGGGTGGGCTGCTGCAACAGCAGCGCTGCCAGAAAGTAGCAGCAGCATCAATTGCAGCAGCATACACTTTGGCTGCCCGTTGTCACCGCTGCTACCGTGTGGGAGAGGGGGTTGGGGGGCGGACGGGCGGGACAGCGAGGGGCGGAGCAGTTGGGTGGGGTGTTACGGCAAAGGGGGGCGCTGACGACCGTAGTCGCAGCTGCATTCACAATGGCCCATTGTGTGTGGGCAGGTAGACGGCCAGGCAGGGGCAAGCGGGGCAGGCGGGCAAAGTGCACACAGGCAGTGCACTGCAGCGGTGGAAAGAAACCAACTTAAGGGTCACTACTCCCTGTGGTGATGCTGCCAGTGCAGCATTAGCCCCAGCCCCCCTCTGGCCGAATAAAAGAAACCGAGTTATTGTTGGCAAAATCTTCCCCCACTTGCCTGCCCCAGGAAGCGCACGAACGCAGGGTCCTGCTCCGGGCTGAGCGTGGGGGTGTCGTGTGCTACTGCCGCGCCGTAGGCCTCTACACACTCCTTCTGCTTTCCTGAACGCCGGCAGTGGAGACGCGTAAGGTGAAGCACTCGACCAGCGGCGCAGCTGAGGAGCTAAGCCCTGCCGCGGCAGCGGCAGCCGGGTCCCGCTCTCCACCTGCCAGACACCCAAACCGTTGCGGGAAGATCCCGCGCCCACCATCTCGCTGCACGGCATCTTCCTCCTGTCAGCACTCGATTGAAATTGCAAGAGGGCGCCTTTTCCGCTTACCCTCCTTGAAAGCTCGGTATGCCGCCTCCATCTGCCGCAGCTGTTGCAGGTCCTCCGCTGCTGTTGCATACGAGCCGCGTGACTGACAAGACTCGATATGCGCAATCAGCTGCGGTAGCGCGTACCCCAGCGAGCCCATCGCAACTGGTCCTCCCGAAACCCGGCAAGGGAGGAAAATTTAAACGGTATTATGTGCTTCAACGAAAAAAAGGTGCAGAAGGAGACAACTTCATTGGGGGGCTGGTAGCGGGGCGCTGCGCATGCTGTGCCGCTGCTGCCACCGTTCCGCCTCGCCGCCGTTACTTCCAGCTGCTCACTCTTCTCCACTTGATCAACGTCAGGCTGCCGGTGGATTGAATATCCGATCAACTGAACTCCGGCATGCCTCGTAAACCGGGGTGTGATGCATGATGAGACTGCCGCTCAAGGCGCCGGCTACTGCACCTACCGTGTGGACGGCCAGCCAGAACTTGCTTGCTCGGATGACCCATGTGAGGGCAGCTTCACAGCCGGCAGGTTCTGTGGCGGGCTGCTTTGCTGCGCCATCTGGATTGGGGCGAGAGTTGGGTGCCCACAGGTTTCCAGCTTGGCATCGGCAGGCTGCTTCATGCTACCTCAGAAGCCCCACCGGATCAGGCAAGCTCTTTGCTCCAAGTGCACCTGAGAGGGAGCCCACAGCCGGAGCGCCTTTGCTGTTACTGTCACTAACCCTCGAACTTGCCCCAAAAAGGCAAGAGCAACACAGCTTTCCACCCACTGGGGCCCAAACCGGTGCTGCTTCCAGCTGACCACCGGGCACCCGGGTCTGCGCAGCATCCTTGCGGGTGAGCCGCCACCCCTTGCACGCCGCCCCCTGCCCGACTTCCTGCTGCCTGCTTGCCTGCCCGACTGCTGCCACTTGCCACCCATATACCCCGCTTGCATGCCAGCCCTTTCGCCTTCACGCCTGCCTGCTGTCGTGTCCACCGGGCGACACTCTCAATTACTGTGTGACGCGTGCTGTAGCCAAGGAGTCGGTGGATGCGGGGCTGCTTCCAGACCTCCTTTACGCACCCAGGTAGGGTGAAATTCTCTATGCCATGCCCCTAGGTGCCCTGAGCGGCCAGGAGGAGCTGGGCCAATCGTCAAACGACCTGGCCGGTGTTCAATACTGCCGATGTGCTCCGCCTGCAGGCAAATCGAAGCATGTGTGGCCGGGCTGCGCGGCCTGAGCTTTCAGGGGCTGCTGCACCACACCAGTAGATCCGACTGGTTCTCCCGCATTAGTTCCCTACATTGTAAGCCCGGGTTCTCAAAATCCCCACCTTG